>JAJGRW010000427.1:219575-488464 GCA_025461045.1 Carex parvula
TTGCTCCATGTACTTGCAAGGCTCGTTCTAAGAAGTAGTATAATTAGGGTTTAAAATTTGAATGCATTTGATCTTGAAGCATTTTAGTTGGATGAATTAGGGTTGTCAAATTAGGGTTGTCAAATTTTGAGTTTCTTTAGTGTCTATTTTGTAAACTTTATTTCATCAATTCATATTTATTTAAATGTATTAACATGCATATAGACTTGATGTCTCTCTACATTTAATATGGTAAAAAACAGTAAAGTTATAAAAACTTACATTCAACTAACTCAACTTAGTCTTAATAAAGTCCACACAAATTACAAATAAAATAGTTCTGAAAACTACATCTAAATAAACAAGTTAACAACATGCATCAAATGAGAAGAATTTAAATCACCTATTACTACTACGCCTAAAATTAAATCTGAGAAACTGATCAGTTGCAAAGATGGCTTACCAGATGGCTCTGCTTGGCTTCCAATGCCCCTGTACGTCTACCAGTTGACCACTTGGTTGGCTTCCAGATGGCTCTCCTTACACCCAAACCACCTCTCCTCCTGTGGCAACTGCCTCTCTCATTGCTTCTGCAAACATAGCAGATGCATCTAAATGACTTGTAGTTGTGCTACGCCGTGGCCCTTGTGACCCTGACCCAGTTGCCTCTGCGATAACTCGCTCACTTTCTGCCACATTTGTTGCATTTCTGGCCTCTACATTTCATTTGTTACTTAGTAAGTTGGTCTAAATTGAAAATAAGTATATTTTTTTTATGAATGTTACATACCTCTTTGATTTCTGTTGGTAGTGGAACGGCGAGCGTGATGTCCTTTTTGCCTACCTTGCATTTCATCCATGGTCATTACATGAGGGTGTGTTTCCTCCTCCCAACTCTAATCTAAGCCTTGCTAGGAAGAATTCTAGGTTCATTACAAGTAGGTCATTCTTCCATATTGCCAAAAGAAACAAACACCTCACTTCAAGTACTTTTAAGATAGTTCACAGTATACCAGTCTGCAACAAATTGGTCCTTGCTCCAGTTTCGTTCACGATAAACTGCTAAGACATGAGCGCACGAAATAGATGTTAATTAGATACCTCTGCATATACATTCCATTTTGTTGCCGGGCCGCGTGTCACAATGTATTGGAACTCCTTATGAATGATGTTCATACTTCTATTGGCGCCGGGTGACTGGAACGTACTTATTTGGGGATGAAACTTGGTACCGACCTTCGCCGTGCGTATAAGGGATCAAATGCATTTCTGCAGCTTTGGTCCATCGTTGTCTGATCTTTTGCAAAACCCGATTGAAAATAACTGATTTGCATCTCTTAAGTTCATTGCTCGCTTCCGTCGCTCAACAAACCATTTGTTGTACTTGTAGAACGTATCATCCACTGTGGCAGCCATGGGACATTCTACAGCTAACCCGAAATACATTGTTGAGTGACTCAGAGCCGTTTGTTGTCATGATACCAGATCAGTATCCTCCATCACAGGTTTGGAAAATCTTCTCATAATTGGACGGCTCAATCACATCATTGGGACGTACTTTGCGCACTTTCTTTAAAAATACATTACACCTTCGATTTAGCTGCACAAAAATAAAGAGGTGTTACTTTATAAATTAGACAAAATGTTATAAATTAGACATACCATAGCAAATTAAACGAAATGTTATAAATTAGACATACCATAGCAAACTCTTCGAAAATCTCTTTCAACCTTCTTGGTTCTTCTTCCTAGCTCTTTGTTTGAACCTCCATCTGAACCACTTGTCATTTCCACAATTATGGACCAGATTGTCAGCAACATGCTGCATACAAAATCTATGCACAAAAAGGTTTGGAGACCATCCATATTCTACTGTCAGTGCACATTTGATCCCTTGTGCTGGTCCGATATAACACAGACGAATTTATCAGCTCTAAGCACTTCATTCCTCAACCACTACAATTAATATAGGTATGAATACTTAATATTATATAGTAATACTTGTGCGCATAAGTATCCATACATGTGCGCGTCAGTTGTAAATTTTTTCAAATATAAGTGGCTCTCAAGTAGTTAGTGGTCTCCCCAAGTAGTTAGTGGTCCCTATCGTACTTTATGCATCAGTTAGTCAAGGGGACATTTAAGGAACATAATGGAGAGGACTGTTAGTCGCTCCCAACTTATTTTGTTGTAAATTTTCAATGAATATCACGCACATACAATAAATACTGCATAAAATCCAACTATATGTATAATGTATTCACATTGCATTCATGCGCATCTATTCATGTTTTTAATCAATCTTTGTCTCACTTATGATTGAAAAATCATGAAACTAATAGATAGACTCTATTTTATGCATTTTACAAATGTATAATTAAGTTGATCAGTAGCAATCTCGTAGATATAACAAATATTATGCATCAAAAACTAGAATGCAAATTATATTGTGTTTCTATGAGTCTTTTACGTGTGTATAAATTTATCATTGCTAAATCAAGCGAATACAACAAATATTACACATATTTAGACTAGACTGCATTTACATATCATTTATATGAGTCTACTCGTGTTTTTAATTCAAGTCATCATTACTAATTGTAAAATTATCAAAACTAACATATATCATCATTACTAAATCAAGTAGACAGACAGAACATATATAATGCATAATTCGACTAGAATGCTTTCATCAATTAACGCCTCATTTATAATCATTAAATCACAAAAACTTCTAGATAAACTACTCTAACTTATGCATTTTAATCAATTAACGCCTCATTTATAATACATTTTATCAATTGACACCTGATATATAATCACTTTAACAAAATACTACGTCTTAACTTTTAACAATTTGTAGTGATCCCAATAATAATTTATTATTGAAGAAGATATAAAAAATCGGACTTCATGTGATTTGTATGTAATATAATTCTTGAAAGCCTTTCTTTCATTAATGATTTGTAGTAGAACTAGGGTGTTTTTACGTTCATTAAGTATCTTTGTGAACTCAACTCTAAAATCTATCGGATTGACTTTAAATGACAAATCTGAATTGTTGAAACCCGTCTATCTTATGAGTGACGTGTTTACATGCAAAAAACTGAAAATTTTAAATTAATTTAGTATAGAACGAGCGGTCAAAATTAGAAAGTTTAAATTAATTTTAAGGTATTCATTTTTTGACATTTTTTACCACTGGACTCTACACAAAATTAATTTAAAATTTAAAATTTTTTTTGTATGTAGACGCATCACTCGTAGATGGGTTTCAACGTTCAAATTTGTCATTGGAAGTCAATCCAATAAATTTTAGAGTTGAGTTTACAAAGAGAATTAGTGAACTTAGGAATACCCTAGTTCTACTCATTAAGTTAATAATAAAAGAATAAAGATGTCTATTCAGAATAAAAAAAAGGTAAAAACACGTCTAATCAATTTTACCGAAAATATATAACTAAAGTTATTTACTTTAATTACTAACTAAATAAAAGAGAGTTAGTTAAAAGAACAAATAGGAAGTGCCTAAAAGATGAATTATAACACTACTACTAAAAAAATACTTCGCCGTCGGGTGAAATTGCAATCCGCAATCGGATTCCGCACTGATGACTATTGTCCCGATAGGAAAGATATACATATATGCCATCGGCTCACAACAGATGGCGTTAATCGATATGCCATCGGCAGCGCACGATCAAACAAACGGTGTTAGTACCCAACGTCATCTCTTTCTTTTTGCAACTGACGGTAAATGTAATTAACTTTGTCTGAAAGATTTTAATAGCCGATTACAAAAGTGTCTTACATCATCTCTGTTTTGTTGAGTTGGTGTTGGCAGGTCCTAGTTTGTAAGATACGTATCTCTATCTTGGTTTAATCTAAATTGATACCCCTGAAGTAACTTAAATTTTGAGTTTAGATCCCGGACTTCATATCTGCTTTGGCTATTAAATGTTCTGATCGACTGCGGACCAGATCTAAACTCAAATTCTTTTGGGGATCGGACCCATCCGAGGCTCCGAACGTGCCCTTAGGCTGTCCGAGAAAATTCGGTCGGACCGTAGGATTCAAATCTGACGGTTCAGACCTTTCTATTCGTGAAATGAACAAACGTCTTTAGTCCGTAGAGGATCCAATCTGAATACTTGAAACTAAAACATAAACCTTACCAGATAGCCCGAACAGCTAAACACTGTATAACCCCTAGCTCGCGAGCGCCTTGATGGAAGCCATGGCCACGACTCAGCTCTTTTCCCCTCTCCCTTCATCCCGTGATTTCTCCAATAGAAACCTACTAAGGAGCGCTCAGAGAGTTTCAGTCAAGGCATGGCGAAGGGCGAGGGGTTAGTCCCATTAGACGAAGAACTCTCTCTTCGAATTGGGACCTCTTTAGGACGCCTTCTTCTTCCCTAAGCCATGACCAGTTTGACACCAATGAATGCTTCTCAAGCAACGGATTGTCTTTTTGGGATCTCGGTTTTTGTTATTTTTTTTCTGTAAATTTGCTTCTTTTGGCTTTTACTTGGTTCAATGAGCTTAGAATTTGCTGAATTTGGTTCCAAAGAATCTCCATTGCATAACTGAGGGGTGATAAGTGGTTGCATCAAGTTAAAATAAGGCTTTACTTGTGATTTGGTTGCACAATTAAGGATACCATTAGATAAATGCAGTATCTATCACCAAACCAACACCTTTAACTTTAGAACAGTTTTTTATTTTATACTTTGTCATATCTCTCTCTAATACTGTATGATGAATAGGTGGAGCCTGTGACAGCTGATCTGATTGTTTCACAACTGTTACTTCTTGATGCAAATGACCCTACAAAGGAAATCAAATTGTTCATAAATTCACCAGGAGGATCCATCACAGATGGTATGTTAAAATAAATAGAGGGTAAATGGGCTCTAATTTAGGGGTTCCTGCTTAATTTACAGTTGCTTTTGTTTAATAAAAAATCGTTGGTGAGCTTTTTGCTCACTAACCTTCAAAAAAAAAAAAATACTGTTGCTTTGGATTAAGTAATTGGGAATTCCTACTAAAGATCGGATCCAAATAATCTTGATTGCAGAATTGAGGTTATTTGAGGTAGAGTGAGTTAAATTGAGCTTTAATCACATAGAAGAGGGCTGACAGAGGGATCAATTGTGGAGAATGGGCTTTAACTGACAAATTATGCAAACTGCTACCGATAATGGACAAAGATTTAGAAAAATGTTTTCCATGCCCTGGGTTGATTTTGAAAGTTCCTTTTGATCATCATGCACCAATTAATTTGAAAGAAAATTTGTAAATCTTACCTAGTTTCATGCATCAAAATTTCTTTCACTATTTTGGAAGCTTGGGATAATTACTTGTTTCTATTATTGTGCACAGCTTATGACAAATGTTTGATCTCGGAATGGTCATGTGATACAATCACTTTCTGCTGAAAAGCATCATTTCACATCCTGCAATAAAAACATATGAAATATCATTTCTAAGCCCCAGAAAACTTTAATTCTATTTTTGGTATACCGAAAACAAGGGATAGTAGGGTAGTGAGATTTGGCAAAACAAAATGCAATTTCCTAGAATTTTTTTAAAAAAAATAATGGCACTGTCAACCATGGATCATTTTCTTTGTATATGTCGTTTGCGGGAATTGATCCAAGGAATAAGAATGTCAAGGCATTCTTTAGATGTGGTGATGCGAAAAAGTGCATTTTAGTGGAAATCAAAGAACTTTGTGGGATTTTTTAATTGCTCTATATAAATACATGAATCATTACATAGATATAGAATTGGATAGTTGAAAAATATGGCAAAATATTGATATCAAGCTTATCAATTTATATAATTTGAAGAAAATGGGAAAATTCAAACTCAAGCTTGTCAGTTTATATATAATTATAATTGATGTTTAAAACACTAATTTTGCCATTCCAACATATTACTGTGCCTGTTTCAGAATGCCTGTACTGATATGAGTACAGACCTAATGCATTGTGTTTTTATAAACCTGGCCCAGACTTCCTTCTTTACTTATTTTTAGAGAATGAGCGATAAAAGAGTGGGAAAATAAGAGATTTTCCAAGTCTAAAAACACTAATATTACTTATATATTAATTATAATTAATGTTTAACCATTTTAACCATTCCAACATGTTACTGTGCCTGTTTCAGAATGCCTGTACCGATATGAGTACAGACCTAATGCATTGTGTTTATATAAACCTGGCCCAGACTTCCTTCTTTACTTATTTTTAGAGAATGAGCGATAAAAGAGTGGTGAAATAGAGATTTTCTGAGTCCAAAAAAATGTTTATCTCTGGTGTAGTTATCATTTGATGTTTTGGAAGAGTTGCTCTCTCCTTTGTTCTGTAAGATCATATCCCTCAACGCAAAATCATCATATTAACTAAAAAAAGTTAGAAAATCGTTGGATAATTGGTTCATGAAAACTATCAGACAACATTAAGATCCACCTTTATTCCTACTCCTGGGGGGGAGCCTTGTTAATTGTCGACTTTTAATGGGATGCACTTTGACCATCACTTGAATAGAGTTTTCGGTTGCTTAATACGAAGTCCAAAAGTTGTTGGGTGTTGTTGCAAATATGAGAAATATGTTATTGCAAATAAAGTTAAGAGTTTTGGAAGAAAAACAAAATTTGGCAAAGAGTGTTGGTTTTAATGACAGTGATTTGGTAGGAATGGCGATATATGATGGAATGAAGCTTTGCAGAGCTGACATATCAACTTTTTGTATGGGCCTAGCTGCAAATGTTGCTGCATTTATTCTTGCATGCGGGACCCGTGGGAAGAGGTTTTGCATGCCCAATTCTAGGGTTATGATCCAGAAGCCTTTTGGTGTGGTGCGTGCTGCTCTTTAACTCTGCCAATTTTGGTTTTTAAGTAAAAGAATATTTGGTGCCACTCTTTTGCATTGATTTCACCACTCATATGCTCTTCTTATGAGCTAATGTAGTTTTCCTAAGCAATTATTTTTTCAATTTTGGCCCCTAAAGCTTAACCTTGTTATTTTGCTCATTAAACATTGTGATTTATACCGTCTCAGTCCTGCTTGACTGGATCTAAAATATAGTGATAGCAATTAGTCAAAAGTCTGATAATGACCACTAATGAATTAAGGTAAAAAGAATTGCAACATTAAAAAAAGATGTATTGAGTTGAAAACGTTATAATAGAACAGAAAGGTAAAATCCAAAAGTTATAAAACGTTAAAAGGGCAATGCTTAACTTAAAAAAAAAACGGCGAAAGAAGATTGGATAATCTGTCAGCTCAATAGTTTCCTCTCTAGTTGTTATATTTTATTTTTACTTAATTTCATTATTTTCTCAACAGAGATCAAATCAGGGAGTTCGTATCAGAGAAACGATGTACGAAACATTGAAAATGATGAAGATTTATTCGATAATTACCGGAAAACCCCAGGACCAGGTTTTTATGCAAATTTCCTTTTAGATACTTCTTTTCCTTTCTAAATATTTTGCCCTTTACTTGGTTTAAAAGCTTAAATTTTATATCCACCATTATACACAAGCATACCAATCCAAATAATTTAGTGATAACCTGATACTTGTATTTCAAAGATAACCAGATAGATAAATAGGTAGATAATGGGTCAATACACGACCAGCACTAAACCTGTGCTGCCTTATACCAGTTGGTTATGTGTCATAAAAATTTAATGTGTGCAAATTGCACCTATATTTTAACATAATTAGCAAGTAATGCTAATACTACCCATACTTTCAATTGAGATCCACCTTCTTCCAAATTGTTTGCATATGGTAACTAATTATGTTAACTCAAGCAAGGAATGACTAAACTTAATTTCCTTTGCAATACTGGTACATATAACCATAAACTTGAATTGTTTGGACAGTTTGGCAATGCAATTTTGGCAGACAAATTCATTTACATGATTGCAAAATACTATTTTGTTTGCAGATTGAATTGGACACGGATCATGAGAATTTCATGGACCCTTGGCAAGCAAAGGATTACGGGTTGGTGGATGCAGTTATTGATGATGGTAAACCCGGTCTAGTTGCACCTGCACCGGCCCCCACTGGTCCACCTCAGATCAATGAGTGGGCTTTGAGAAATTTACCCAGTCTAGTTAAACCGACGCTTGCCCCCATTGGGCCTCCTGAGACCAGTGATTTGGGTCTTCAGACATGAAACCCGCACAATGTCGGATCACTCTTCTTACTCTTTTTATTCATCGTATCATGTATGGTTCTAGATTATGGCAATTAGTGACTTAAGAATCGTTTCTACAGAGACTTTTGATAAGATATTGATTCCTAGATAGGGCTTTAATGGGAGAGTGTGTTAGAAAGGAATGACTTGAGAATCAAGGAAAAATACTTTCCTGTATTAATGAAAATTTTGCTATGGAGACGACTCACCTTTAAAAATTAAAATATGATGCTATAACATGAACAAAAAAAGTATATCATAATTACATACTGACTCAATAAAAATATAGAGTGCTGATATAGGATGAACAAAGGAATCACAAGTGTTTTATACCTGTCTTGTATTATTGAGTTGTGTGGGAGAATTAATGCATTAGGTAAGTTCAATTAGTTTAATTGATGTATGTTGTTAGCAATAATGTAGTAATAGTTGTAGTTTAATAGAGGTGTATATGGAGGAATATAAGAGAATGTGATGATTAAGTGGTGGTTTGATAAAGGTGTATCAAACTTTAAGAAGGAAAAGTATGTCTTTAATTCCTAACGCTCAACTAACATTGGAATGTGTTATATTCGAAATTAACAAAAGTAATATGTTTATCTACAACTAACAAATTAGTACAACCCTGATCAGAATAATATAAAAGAATGTGATTGAATTTTGTTGATCGGAATAAAATTTAATTGAGAGAAAAAAAAAAATCATTGTCAAGAATCAGACAAAAAATCATAAATTTCACTTTATTTACAATCAATGCAATTTAAGATGCCGTTAGAAATTTTAGTGAAGAGAACAAAACATTGTGCAATAATAGAAAAAAAAATAAGAAGACGACAAAAATAAGAAGACGACAAAATGGAGACTTCGCCATCACCGAGACATCAAATCATTTCTTATCAAATACCATCATTTTTTCCTCGCCACATCGCATCAATCATTTTTTTCTCCGCTGCGCTTTCTTCTTCCGATCAGGGAATTCATAAAAACACGAATTCCTTTTTAGCGTGTGTAATATGAGGAAGACAATTTTATATTTTTTATTCCGATCAAAGGATAATGCAATGTGTGGGTTAGAATGACGACTTCACATCCAATGCAGTACCGTAATAGGGAATCTTTTATACTTACTTGATCTGGACCGTTCTTTTTAACTTGGCACGAATCTCAAAGTCCAATAATACTGCCCCTCAGTCAGCCTGAATCTCAAACCGGCTGAGAGTTAATCTCAAACCGTAAATAGCTAATTGTAAAGGAAATCTTTTACGGTACTGTCGAGGATATGGATCCTTAGAATGACATCTATCCTTTACAGTGCAAGAGTAAGGTTTGCACGAATTTTAAAGAAAACCTCATGCATTATAAGCCCATATAATATTTCTGTTTAGATCCGGACCGTCTGATCAGAATCGGGACTAATTCGGTTCGAGGGGGAATGTGCGAATTCTTTTAATATTTGTGCCTAAGTTGAACAGGTGAGCTGGATTTAAACTCAAATTTTCTGTTACCTCAGGTGATGTGAATTCCATGCATTACAGGTTCGGAAAGGATTGATTGAAATTTTGATGGAATAGTTTGGATTTAAAACTCACAATGTGAGGTAATGTAGAGGATCTGAACTCTGCTACAGCTATTCTATCAACATCGTAAATATTAGATCTCATCAAAATAAGCAACAGAGATAAAACTTCACTGTCTGTTATTTCTATGTGGTATTTGATTTTGATCTTGTGACATAATTTGTTGTCCCAACTCCCAACCATTCTTGAATTATGAATAATGCATCGTACTGCGAGTCTCCGACCAACAATTTGAAAAAAGAAAAAGAAATAAAGAAGATGAAATTAATGATCACATTGAAGTGACTATGTAAGGAGTAGGAGGAATCGGATTAATGATTCATGTATGTACTCGCTGTGAGGTAATGCCGTGAGACCCACGACAAAATATTAAAAAGGAAGCTGCGTACTGAACCGAATGAGCTTATGAGCGGTATGGACTGAACGGGACCACTGTATGCGGCTATACGCAAACTCGACGGGGGATCTCGGAGAAGTTTTTTTTTTATAAGAATTGGGATCTTAGTCATCTTACTCGTAGATTACTTTGATAATTTAATTAGACTGAGGATTGAGGCCATGGTAATATGCATCTTATCATTATGAATCGACTTGTACTTTGAATTACTATTTTTATTCTCAACGTTGAAACAGTCTTAAACATGATCACTGTATGAAAATGAACATAGAAATCAATATTTATATATTTTTTAGAAGTTCTTATTATTTTTTTAGATAGATAGAAAATCATTGTTTTCGGATGGTTCAGAACGTTCATATCACGTGATTTTCTACCTATCTTAAAAAATAGTAAAAAAATAAAGAAATGTAATTTTGGTCTCCAAGTACATTTTCTTTTAACAATTTATATCGATTTTTTGAACTTTAAAATTGAAAAAATGAATCTATAGTAAGGATCGATCCGTAATATGCATTATGGTATATTACCATAGGTTCACTCATTTTATTGTATTTTAAAATTAAGCCAGAAAAAATAAAAAATAAAATGTTAAGAACAAGTTGTTAGCAATAGCATCTAGATTTGTTGTACTTGTACTTATAGTTAATGCAGTTTAAATAGAATATAATTCCATCAAAGATTTAAAAAATTTAACAAATTTTAAGAACTGGCGGATAACAAAAAATTACATTAAATTTTATAATTAAATAAATTGCCCAAGTAATTCTTAAAATATTTTTTGGTGATGAATACTGACCATTAACTCTAAAACAATATATAATATATAATATGTTTTTAGCTGATGAAATATAGTAAGCGTATATTTCTTCGTTATATACTTATATTTTATGGTATCGCGTCCGCATAGATGTGCTTATTTTCTTGTTGTTTGTTTGGATTATATATATTATTTTTTTACAAATTTATCGTTATTAAGTAACCTTTATTTGTTTGTTGTTGAGGAACATTACAGGTAAAGGTAAAGCATAATCAATTCTAAATTGATAAATATAAGGTAACTGTGTATTTAATATTCATTACAAGTAAAGGTAAAGCATAATCAATTCTAAATTGATAAATATGAACTATGTATATAATATTTAATAGATATAAATACGAATAAATTGTTGAAATTTTTAATTAAGTTTCAAATAACTTTCGTTTTGATTATTTATTAAAAATTAAATTCTAAAAATAATTCATTAAGTCTAATCTTGTCCTCTAATTATATTTGTAGGTCTTCAGTTATACATACAGAAAAATGTATTATATTTGGATTTCATCAGGGTACAATTTTACCTAATCATTCAAGTCGTTTCAATTTGATGATGTAGATTGATGTAAATGATAGGATTGATTTTTTCTCGATAATATATATTTTGACGATCTTGACAACACAGTTTTAGATTAATTTAAAAATAAATCAAAAATAAAAAAATGATAAACATGTTGTTGGACTTGTGTATTGGTTGTGCCGACATTTTTATTAATATCCAAAGTTAATTAGAAATTAATATTTATGCTCAGAATTATGGGATTTCGTCAAAAATGTCCAAACCGGCCACAAGATGGCCGGTTTTCTCTTTCCCATAAGCCGGCCATTTTGTGGCCGGTTTATTATTTTTTTTTAGAGACACCATGAAGAGCAAGATGGAATGAGATCTGCTGCGATCCGACTATTGAGCACAGCAACCCTGCAATCCCTGCTTTTCCAAATCCAGCCGTCCAATTTTTTAGTGCACGCATCTCCAAACAGCTGGTTTTTCTGTGCACGCATCTCGAAACAATTCGACAGCTGGATTTGGAAAAGCAGGGATCGCAGGGTACTGTTCACAGTACCCGGATCGCAGCAGATTCTCACCCAGAGCAAGATAATAAAATCTAACACCGAAAATTTTGAATTTTTTTGTTTAAATTATTTGTTAGATTAATTCTTTTGATATATAATTAGCATATTTATAGTAAAATACACTAGATTACTTGAAATTATGTTGAATTACACTATATTAAGTTAAATTACACTAAAATTACATTACATTACGCTAAATTACATATGAATAGGGACATATCTTCACTGAAAAGGCGAAAAACGACGACGAAACTTCAAATGGTCATAAAACGGCGCTTGAGTGTCCGATTTCAGCAAATGGCCACTTTTCGGAAAGCTTGTGAAATGACACATGCGTTCGTGCTTACTATGCCGGATTTCAAAATTCAAAATTGCCAAAAAACTAAGGGAAGAGCCTCAAAACTTGAGTTGAAGTTTCCGATTAAGATTTTTATTTCTATTATTCAATCTAAGTAGCTCAGTAAATTAGTTACATAATGAACTTGTAGAATATCAAATTTTTACTATTTTCTGAATTTTTTTTTACTATTTTTTATGATTCATGAAAGATGACACAAAATCGGTCTGCTTTAGCGTAATTTTGCGTAATTTACCGTATTTCAGCATAATTAGCAAAGTTATTGTGATTTAGCATAATTTAACGTAATTTAATGTAATTCAACATAATTTATTGTAATATAGTGTAATTCCACGTAATTTCATGTAATCTAGTGTATTTTAGTATAAATATGCTAATTATAAATCAAAATAAGTAATCTAACAAATAATTTAAACAAAAAATTTAAATTTTCAGTGTTAGATTTTATTATTTTGCTCTAAATAGTGTCTCTAAAAAAAAAGAGTAAACCGGCCATAAAATGGCCGGTTTGAACATTTTTGGCGAAAGTCGGAAATTCTGGGTATAAGTATTAATTTCTAATTAACTTTGGATATTAATAAAAATGTCGATTGGTTGTGTATCGTATTTTATGTAATTTTAGTAATATTTTAATCAAATTATTAGTAGGCATAAAAGTCACTGATCTTAAAAATAAATTAGTAATACTTGATATTATTAAATGTCGTTAGGCACATATCGTTGTAGTTTTAAGTCGGTTTGAAAGAAGATAAAACTTGCATCATCGGTTGGGTTTTCATGTACTTTTTGATTAGGCTTAAGCTGCGGAAAGACCATAAAACAAATTTTTTATAACTTAAGCCGTGGACTAAAATGACACCAAAAGTTTATTTTCCAGTCTTTTCCTGGACATAACATTTTAATCCTTTGAGGATCTACTCCCCGTGATTGATTTCTAAAACTAAATTTATTTAACATTTAAATAAATTAAATAAC
This sequence comes from Carex parvula, assembly GCA_025461045.1. Lineage (NCBI taxonomy): Eukaryota > Viridiplantae > Streptophyta > Magnoliopsida > Poales > Cyperaceae > Carex > Carex parvula. The sequence goes on from JAJGRW010000427.1 coordinate 232,970, forward strand.
ATTTATACTTTTTTTCAAATTCGAATTGGAATGCTGTATGGCTCAGTTGCTTAGCACCAGAAATCTGATGCTTCTATCAGATGTCCACCAGGAACAATCAGAGAGTCGGTATTTCTTTTGTCAGAAATACTACACCGACTTTTACGCCAAAACACTATTCACGAAAATCGAAAAAAACTGTTTTTCACAATTTTTGCAAAAACAGATTCACGAAACTTCACGAGAACACTATTCACCATAAATACTATTCACGAGAACACTATTCACGACTCGCAAGATATACGTATTCTTTCTTTTCTTTCGCAAGCACTATTTGGAATAGAAAACGAGAAAGAAAACAATAACCAAACCGATTCGAATCGGACTCAGACTCTTTTGAACTTATAAATTCTCTTACCCCTACCCCTCTATTTATAGGGTTAGGGAGGTGCTTGCAAGCTGCTTGCAGGGAGGTGCTTATAAGCTACTCGCAAGGAGGTGCTTGTTGCGATAAATTTATACAACGTGTCGTACACGCTTATAAATTTAATGTGTTTAAGCGTGTCATCTCTATGTCATTTATTTATTCATTATAATATTCATAATTAATCAAATAAATTAATTCTCTGATTACTTTCCTATTGGTGTGATCCGATAGGTTCTGTGTTATGTTAGCAATAGAATTAAAACTCATTTTAATTTTATAAATCATAAGCGGCACCTGGCAGAATGCATTATGACTATCCAATTGACACAGATGATCTTGTACAATACAATATCACGATCCAGCAAACAATTTACTCGTGTTAATTCTTATGTCTCATAGTATCATATCAGTTTCAAGGTAGGTACGTGTCATCCTTACAAACTTAATCTTTTCTCGATCTTAAGTATATTATCAAATATGATTAACTCTTTAATCATACCGCGCGCTGATAATCCTACTTTATCAAGAGGCCTAGTAATACTATTACTCGTGTTAAATACGAGGGACAATAGTAGTCTTGGTGAACATCTCTCCTCTGCAAAAGTTATGTATACTGAAGTGTCATCGTTATAGCTACTTTTTACGGATAGCGTTAAATAACACTCACGAATATACATTTCTTATGTAGGAACGACGAACCACCTCATACTTTAGAACTTAACACTAAATGAAAATATTAATGACACGAACACAATTCCGTATAATGTTTCATTGAGGGTCAGTCAAATACCATATTCTCTAACATGTATCTATGTGATTAAAATGACAACTTCTTATCTATGGTTTGTAAAACTTAACCATCATTTAATCCACATACTAACCTTTAATTGATAAATTAGTGTTCTTTGCTAATTACCTCGGTTAGTGATAATTAAGAGTTTTTATCACATATTATGAAGTTTTACAATTTCAAGTCATGAACTCGAAATGGTTCATAATTCGATAAAACTTAAAGAACAAAATGATAATTTATTAATCATCTATTACATGAACAAAATACATATAGAATAAAATTATCATTTTGATTGACTTCTAGATTATTACACTAACATCATAAAGTTGAACGACTTTTCATGCGCATCATATGAATATAGTTTAATATTACGTTTAAAAAGTCTGATTTCAAAATTTCATTTTTTTATCATTATCAAAATTATTTTGTTAGTTGTTAATGTGTTCTTAATAAACCCCCACTCTAAATAATATGTTTTTCCCATTGTTTTATTGGATAGAAGTAATTGTAAAATTTATTGTTAATTAGCTAATTGTATATCAATAGAGTTTCTTCTGCACCCGTCATCTATATTTACCAGTTAAAATTTGTAAAACTTTTTACGCTAACAACTTTCAAAATAAGTTATCCAAATTTCAACATCATATAATTTTTAGTTAAAAAATCCTAATCTGATTTTGTGCTAGCAGGATATAAATTATGCTGCACTTATTTATGTAAATAGAGATATTAGCGACGTATCATTAAATATAACGATGTATTAAAAAATCATTAGTTGCGTATACCAATTCTGTTAGAAATAATCGAATTGTAAAAATTCAAGATCAAAATTATCTGAGCGGAAAACAACTTGAATGTAAAGTATGGCATTCTATTTAAAAAACACATGTTGATCGAAAAGATGCATCTCTTGATCAAATCGACGCATTAAATATTTTCCATACCAAATTCTAACCGACATTTTTATTAATATCCAAAGTTTAATACAAATTATTAATTATACCCAGAATCGACCTATTATTGAAAAATACCCAAGCCGGCCAGAAAATGTTGAAATCTAATTCTGGCCGGCTTGGTACCTTTTTTTTTTTTTTTTTAAGAGAGAGAGACACTATGAAGATCAAAATATTGAAATCTAATTCTGAAATTTGAAATTTTTGTTTAAATTATTTGTTATATTACTTCTTTTGATGTATAATTAGCATATTTATACTAAAATACGATAGATTAATTGAAATTATGTTGAATAACACATATAACAGGGAGATCGCAAATGTATATAAGAAGAAAAAAACAAGCCAACAGTAAAAGGCCTAAACAGAGATCAATCTGGGCCGTACATACAGATCACAAATTTGGCTAATCTGGGCCGTCGGATAAAAGGATTCATATGCAATTGACTTCTCGAAAATAATTTTCGCCGGGCTCGACAGAGCGGTGCTTCGTAACCTCAGACACCGCTCGCAGGGGGCTGCCGCCCCCTGCCACCCCCCGCATAATCCTAGAATCAGGCCCACATACATAACAAATCTCCCACTTGGGACTGATTTCTCTCTTTGTGGGTTGATTTTGCTCTCTGGTACTCGATCCCTTTAACAACTAGTATCAGAGCGGGGTTCTTTCTCGAGTGGGAGCAATGACGAAAGAGGGGAAGTTACAAATTGAGAGGTTCGATGGCTCAAATTTCGGGTTCTGGAAGATGCAAGTTGAAGACTACCTATATCAGAAGGATCTCTACTTGCCTCTCAGCGGCAAGGCGAGCAAACCAGCTGAAATGGACGACAAGACTTGGGAAGTGCTGGATCGGAAGGCTCTGGGTGCGATCAGGCTTTCGTTGTCTCAGTCGGTAGCCTTTAACATCTCCAAGGAAAAGACCACACAATATGTGATGAAAGCCCTAACTCGAATGTATGAGAAACCATCGGCGTCAAATAAGGTATTCTTGATGAAACGGTTGTTTAATATGAAGAAATCTGAAAACAAATCCATGCAAGAACACTTGAATGATTTCAATACCATTACGAGTCAATTAGAATCCGTGGGTATTAACTTTGATAATGAAGTGCTGGCCCTTGCTATTCTGTCGAGTTTACCCGATAGTTGGGATAGTCTGGTTATGGCGGTGAGTAACTCTTCAGGGTCTAATGTTCTCAAGTTTGAGGATGTAGTAGGGGTTCTTCTTAATGAAGATACACGGAGAAAGAACAACTCGTCTGATAATATTTCTGGTACAGCCCTGAATACTGAGGAACGGGGCAGATCCTCAAAGAAGGGTAATTGCAGAGGATATGGACGGTCACAGTCTCGAAGAAGTTAGTCAAGGGGTACTCAGTTAACCTGCTGGAATTGCAAGAAGAAAGGTCATCTCAAGCGTGATTGCAGAGCACCGAAGAAAAGGGTGGATGAGAATGACAAAAGCAGTAGTTTGATGAATGTCTCTAATGAATCAGGTTCAGAAAATGAAGCGCTGATTATGTGCTGTGACAGCAAAGATGACTGTTTGTGGATACTAGATTCTGGTGCATCGTTTCATGCCACTTCAAACAGGGACCATTTCCTTAATTATGAGAAGGGGAATTTTGGTAAGGTGTATCTTGGCGATGATGAATCCTGTGACATAATTGGTAGAGGAGATGTGCAGATAAGCATGCCAGATGGGAAACAGTTGAGGTTGCAGCGTGTGAGACATGTGCCGAAACTTGCTAGAAATCTAATTTCTGTAAGCCAACTTGCTGACGATGCAGGGTTTGAAACAAAATTTACTAAAACATCCTGGAAGCTCATAAAAGGTGCTTTGGTAGTAGCACATGGGCAGAGAGATGGCAATCTCTACAAGGTTTCTAATGAAAACTCCATAAACGTGGCCTCCTCCAAAGTCAGTGCAGAGGTATGCATCAACATCTCGGGCATATGAGTGAAAGAGGAATGAAGGTAATGGTGTCAAAAGGGAAGGTAATGGCATCAACGTCTCTCATGCAGTGGGAGTTGTGAGCAGGTACATGTCTAATCCTGGTTTTGAGCATTGGAATGCAGTAAAATGGATTCTCAGATATCTTGCAGGAACAAAAGATATGGCATTGTGCTATACAGGTGCAGATATACAGTTGCATGGTTTTGTTGATTCTGCTTGGAAAAGATTCACACAAACATGGTTTTGTCGACATAAGGTATCACTTTATTTGGACTATGCTTGAAGAAGGATCTTTTAAGTTGGAAAAGATTCACACAAACAAGAATCCTGCAGACATGCTTACCAAATCTGTCCTGAGAGAGAAGCTGGAATTTTGTTCGGCTTCTCTTGGTCTTGCTACTTGAGGATGGCAAGACGCCGCCGCCAAAGGACACTACAAAAGGAGTTAAAGGCTACTACTCAAGGAGATGATTTGGGAAATCAGTACCAAGTGGGAGATTTGTTATGTATGTGGGCCTGATTCTAGGATTATGCGGGGGGTGGCAGGGGGGTGGCAGCCCCCTGCGAGCGGTGTCTGAGGTTAGGCGAAAATTATTTTCGAGAAGTCAATTGCATATGAATCCTTTTATCCGACGGCCCAGATTAGCCAAATTTGTGATCTGTATGTACAGCCCAGATTTTTCTTATATACATTTGCGATCTCCCTGTTATATGTGTTATTCAACATAATTTCAATTAATCTATCGTATTTTAGTATAAATATGCTAATTATACATCAAAAGAAGTAATATAACAAATAATTTAAACAAAAATTTCAAATTTCAGAATTATATTTCAATATTTTGATCTTAATAGTGTCTCTCTCTCTTAAAAAAAAAAAAAAAGGTACCAAGCCGGCTAGAAAATGGCCGGCTTAGGGAGGGACCTAAGCCGGCCATTTTCTGACCGGCTTGGGTATTTTTCGATAATAGGTCCGATTCTGGATATAATTAATAATTTGTATTAAACTTTGGATATTAATAAAAATGTCGGAAATTCTAACAAATCCAAAATTTCAAATAACTAGTTTTCTCATATAAATAAAAAGAAAAGTTTATCATCCCGTTGAAAGTCAACATTAATGTTTTTCTTCCATTTCCAGTCTAGTATGTTATTAACCTTTTTATTAAAAAAGGAAATTGACCAACATGCCCCTCTCTTTCTAAATAGGACACTAGTCTAGCTAGTTTTCTCGGTGAAGTCATATCAGAATGTAGCAGTGATAATTCTATGAAATTATTTTATGATTGCATTGGATAGGTTAGCTAGCGTATCTGTTTTGTTTACTGTTCTACTGGATTGCTGACGGAAACAAGTACAGTTTGTCTATGACCAGCACATGTACTGTCAATTGTGTGTTGAGATTTAAACATGAATTGATCGGAGGTGTCTGATACTCGTGAATTGATCGAAGGTGTCTGATACATGGTAACATGATTTGCGAAATATTCGTGAATTATTTGCGTTTATTTATTTTTATGTTTTCGAACCGAACACTAAATAAAACACATAAAAAAACGTATAATACATTTTATTCACAAATAAAATGTGAATCACGAATTATTCGCAAATAAAACATGAAAAAAATGTTGTTTTAGAAAAACAATTTTGGGATTTTTTTTATTACTTGTGGTTAGGGCTGTAAATGAGCCAAGTTTGAGCGAGTTACCTCCAACTCGTGCTCAGCTCATTTAGTTAATGAGCAAGTCAACTCGAGTTATGATGGCAATAATGAGTTGTAAAGCCAACTCGAGTTTAGCTCATTACCAACTCGTTTTTCCAGTCAATTTTCTTTGTTATAGTTGTATACTAGTAAGAGTTTATCACAATTTAAATGACTTAGTAAGAGTTTATCTAAACACAAACAATTCAAACATAATTAACAAGACAACTAACAAAACAAACAATCTAAATAGCAGTTTAGGAGTCATTTAGAAGGGCATGGAATTTATAGTGATGAATTTGTGTAGCTCGAGTTGTTAATGAGCGAGTTAGGGTATGCTCAAACTCAGCTCATTTATTAAACGAGTCAGCCAATTCGAGTTGTAAATGAGCGAGTTAAAGCGAGCGAGTTATGAGCGAGTTGCGAGTTTGAACGGTTTTGTACATCCCTACTTATTGTACTGAATTATTCTCGAATTATACCCGAATTATTTCCGAATCACGAATTGATCCCGCCGAATCGAACCCGAACTATTTGTTTATTACTATGGTCTGATATGATAGAAGTTCTCAATTTTCTTCTTAAATCGATTTAATTTGGAGGCAGGAACATTGTCGGTCAATTTTATTTTTAATAAAAAAATTATAATTTATTAAATGGAGAAAATATGATGAGAAAAATATATCGAGTTTTAATGAAAAAAATAAGTTATTTTGTCGGGAAAATTGACATTTCGGTAGTATAGATGAGTATACCGACAACTAATCCTTAAAATAGTATGCAATATGTTACTAGCTGATGAAATAAGAAAATGTATATTTCTTTATTACATTTCATGGTATCACACTGTGATACCATGAAATGTAGTAAATAACTGAGTGAGCCTATGGTGCTATGCATAGCACGGATGGCTAGTGTACTACGGTTCAATATGGTACTTTTTAAAATTCTAACGGTCGATCCAACCGTTCAATGTAATAACCATATGAATATGTACTTGCAAACTAAATTTTATATTTTTTCGAATTTTTTTACTATTTTTTTAGATAGGTAGAATTTTGATGGTCCAGAATTTTCAGAAAATACTGATTTTTCTACCTATCTAAAAAAATAGTAAAAAAATTTGAAAAAATATAAAATTTAGTTTGCAAGTACATATTCATATGATTATCACATTGAACGGTTAGATCGACCGTTAGAATTTTAAAAAGTACCATATTGAGCCGTAGTACACTAGCCATCCGTGCTATGCATAGCACCATAGGCTCACTCTAAAGAAATAATATCACATGCGTATCGATGTACTTATTTTCTTGCTGCTTGTTTCTAGGTTTTGCTAACTTGTCATTATTATTTCGTTAATAACATTATTCGTTTGTTGTTGAGTAACATTACAGATACATGTAAAGCATAATCAATTCTAAATGGATAAGGATGAAGTGCTTGTATATTTAATATTTAATCGATATAAATACAAATACATTAATTGTAGATTTTTTTATTAAATTTCATATTTAGAGATTTAATTTAAACCTTAGTTTTGATTATTTTATTAAAAATTGAATTCTAATAATAATTCATTGCAAGTCTTATGTTGCCCTCTAATGATTTATCTTGTTAGGTTAGTGAGGTTTAATGGATTCATATTCTAATAATTCTATGAGAGTTCAAATGTCTTTGTTTTTTGTGCCTCTATCATGCTTTGTTTTTAATGTTAAAAATTTTAAATTTAAATCTCAAATATCAAAATAAAATTGTTAGATTTGATCTACATCGTTTTCTCTGTGCACATATAAAATATTATGATATTTCGACTTTTATTTTTATTAATATCAAGAGCCTAAAAAATACATCGATATGGATAAATTATGGACGTTGATTTTTCAACTTACTGAGTCATATAAAAGAGTTCGGCTAGTATAACATCGGTGTCATATGACACCAACTACAAAATTGATTGGATAGACTTCAAACGACTAATTCAAACCGTTCAAACCGATTTACTTTATTAGTGATGTGTTTACATGCAAATTTTTTATATTTTCTAGTTATTTTGGTATGAAATCAAGCAATAAAAAATGTTGAAAAATGAATGCATTAAAATTAACTTAAAAACTCACACATTTGACCACTTGACTTGATAGTAAATAAATTTGAAAAATTATAAATTTTGCATGTAAACGCACAACTATTGAAATAGATCGGTTTGAACGGTTTGGATTCACCATTTGAAGTCAATTCGATAGGTTTTGGAGTTGGTGTTATATATGCTGAAATGAAACTGATGTCATACTAGCCAGACTCCATATAAAAACAAAATAAAAAAGTAATAAGTTTTTTACGTACATGTAGATAAAATAATATTAAACATATCTAACGGTTTTTATTTGACATATAAGATTTTAAAAATTTGTAATTAGAAAATTAAAAATTGAAAGCAGGATGGAGACAAAAAATAAAAATATTTGAACTCTCCTCTAATCTAATTATGAAATCATAAACACATTTATCTCTCTTTATGTTAGAATTGTTCTATAGGCCAAATTATTTTGGCCGAATTAATATTTTTGAAATTAAATATGGATAAATCTAATTAGGCTACATGTATATATGAGCCTGAATTTGTGCTCTCTGGATAAATCGCATATGAATGAATGCATCTGAATAAGTATGTCTGAAAAGGTGCATATCAATGGGTGCGATCAACTGGTGCATAATATTATAACAAAATTTGTGACATAGATCAACTGGTGCATAATATTATAAAAAAATTATTGTTGTCACATAGATCTGACACGAAAAAAAAAAAGTTGTGATTTTTTCAACTAGACAAAAATCTTTTATTATGCGTCTTGGTAAATTTTATTTTAAATTAATTTTACACATAAATCATGATTTAGATAGTAATTAATTGATTAAATTACAATTGAATTGTACTCCTAAAACCTTACACCTTGCACCGGGAAACCATCACCCCCGTTCAATGCCATTTGCTGTAATTCAATTATTTTAATTCATTATTACAGAAGATCCATCGAGAACATCAGTTTTACTTGGTCAATTTTGGACCATAGTGCATCTATTATTTTTAAATTGCTAAACCGTTGCTCCTAGACATTATATGTGCACGGAGAGGTGGGAGTCTGTGTGACGCTTTTGATCAGAAAAATAAATAAACAAATCTAATATATAACTTCTATCCGAGAAAACTCAGAAACAGTAAGAAAATAAATATAATATACAAATATTTTTTTGAACTATTATAACAATTTAATTTAATTTGCTCGTTCAAGAATGCACTGCTTGAAAAAAGTAGATGTCGAAATATTTTGAAAGGAGATTGCTGCCGAGTTCACTGAATGCTTCTTTAAAAGATAACACTCTTGATCTCAAAAGTAAGCTTTGATTTTCTATAATTGATGAACTCCTTTGGACAATGACATAATGAATTTAAAAATAAAGTTGAGAACCAGCATTTGGTCTTTACTATGGTCGTAGATTCAAAACTCGGAAAAAACAATTTTTTGTAAATATTAAACAATTTAGTAGCTTGACCTCCAATATTTACTCAAAAAAAAATTCAATAACATACATCAATATTTGTGTTTCTAATCTATATTTAATTTATTTAATTAGACCTAATTCTTCTAACATACATCATGTAAAATAATAATCCAAGATTTCATCATGTAAAAATATCAATTAAATTATGTAAAAGGACATAATTGATTGAGTATAAATCCGGCATTCACTGTCTCTAGTATCATTGAATATCACTGAATTTAAGTCCTTAATAACAATTTTAATGTACGGCTGTAATTCCTTTATTACCTTGCTTTATTCTTATTATTTACTTTCGCATTAAATTAAAAAGTCTAAAAGAAAAGGAAGTAGAAAGAGTTAGTGGTTACACTTAAAAATTTGTTGAAACTATTTTTAGAATATTCACATTATAAATTTCAGTTAATATGAAAGTATGTGAAAGTTAAATAATAAATATGGATCGAATTATTTTAAGGAATCACCGCCTTCTATATTTCTAAATTATACAAAAGGGATGGAGACGGATGAAATCTCATTTGTAAACTCTAGCTATCATTTACAAACCTAGAGAAAGATAGAAGAAACCTTAGAGGATCATCTTCCTTGAGGTAACACATTTTTTATTACTTCATCTAACTTTTTTTACGAATTGAACTCCACCAATTTTTTTTATTATTTAGTTTTACATTTATTTTTTAACATAATATAAGCTCATTTTTCTTTTTCTTTTCTTTTAATATTCTTTTGACATTTCTTTATTTTTCATTTCTTTTTGTAAATTAAAACAAAAAACAAAAACAGGGCACAATTTGGGTTCCAAGTTTTAATCTGTGATATAATTATGAATTGTATATTGTTATGCATGATTATTCTAATTAAGTGATCAATGAGTACTAAAGATATTTGATAATTTATGTATTTATTATGATGTGGTCCATACATGTATAGATCTATACGGGCAGAGTTTAAATCATTAATTGATTGATTGTGAAATTTGTAATTAAGAATAACCACTAACTCTAGTTACACATGGAAAGTCAGTTCTCATCTAAATCTGGATATTTAAATCTGGTTGGTCAAAAATAAATTTTCCTTATATAAGTGGATTGGTCCCTAAGACAGAAGACACCGTAATCATAATACATAATCTGAACAACAGTTATTCTACAGATCTGTGACTCTCTCTGCTTTCTTCTGCCATCTAAGAAACGAGACGAGATATCCATTGAAAGATTTGAAGACGATGTCTCAAGGGCAAAGTAGAAATTTGAAGATGATGTCTCAAGAGCAATGTCTTGGAAGACCTATTCTCACGACAACCACGACAAGAGGACTTCTTGTCGTTAGAGTCTAGTTTCGTGCTCACGAAGACATTGGTGATCTCTCTTAGAATTAACATATTTAATAGGAACATCTATGGAATCAGGTATTAACTTCTGCACTTTAGATTTATGTTTTATGAATCGACTTTGACATAGGACGATCTTCAGGATTAAAGTGGGAGCTATTTATTCTTTCTCGGAATGTAAGTACTTGATCTCATATATAGATTAATTGTAATTGTTTGACCGCCCCAACAGTTAGTGATGAAATACGTAAATGTATATGTTATGGTATCACACACGTATAAATGTACTTATTTTCTTGTTGTTTGCTTGACTTTAGATTTTACAAATTTATCATTGTTATTTAGTTAAGTAACATTTATTCGTTTGTTGTTGAGTAACATTACAAATAAAGATATAATATAGGTTCGGCTGGTATGATATCGGTAACATATGACACTAATTTTAAAATTGATTGGATACACTTCGAATGATGAATCGAAACCGTTCAAACCAATTTAGTGCATTTACATGTAAACTTTATATTTTTTTAGTTATTTTAGTACCAAATCAAGCGGTAAAAAATGTATTAAAGTTAACTTAAAAACTCCCGTTTGACCTCTTGACTTGATACTGAATAAATTTGAAAAATTATAAATTTTGCATATAAACGTACAACTAATGACCGAAATTTTATTAATATCCAAAATATTTATTTAATTTCAAATTCTACACCCTGTTTGACAAGATATCGAAAACTGCCCAAATTGCAGATTTATTTTCCGATTTTGGAATTCCAAAACCGCAAAAAATAAAATGCAGTTTTGGTCTTGGAATTCCCGAACTGAGAAATAAATCTCCGGTTTTGATTTTGGAATTCCAAAACGGGAAAATAAATTTCCGATTTTGAGTTTAAAAAAAACAAAAAATGTTATAATTTATTTATTTTTTGTATTCATATATTAGAAATATATTATATATTTCTTTGAAAATAGATGGAATACTATATAATTTGATTTATTAGAAAGACTGCGACAAATAACCCGGATTAATATTTTTCAAGCCGGATTTTAGCAGCTATAAGAAAAATTAAAATATTTATTTGTGTGTTATTGGAAAAAAAATAAAAATATTCTGAATCTGAGTTATTGATCTCGGTTCAAAAGTCACTTTTAAGTAAATACATAAAATATTTAGATGCTTCTATTTTTTAAAAAACAAAAAATTTATCTGACATCTCTGACAAAAGTATACGCAATGTTTTTTTTCTCTGACAAAGATACTTAAATAACTTCAAGTTTTTGTTTTTTCAAAAATAGAAAGATCACAATATTTTATGTATTTATATAGAAGTGACTTTTAAACTGGAATCAATAACTCAGATTCAAAATATTTTTATTTTTTTTCAATAACACACAAATAACTCTTTTAATTTTTCTTACGGCCGTGAAAAATCTGGCTTGAAAAATGTTGATCCGGATTATTTGTCGCAGTCTTTCTAATAAATCAAATTATATAACATCACATATATTTTCAAAGAAATATATAACATATTTCTAATATTTCAGTATAAAAATAAATAAATTATAACATTTTTTGTTTAAAAAAAACTTAAAACCGCAAATTAAATTTGTGGTTTTCAAATTCCAAAACTAAAACTGGAAAATAAATCTGCAGTAATTCGGCCTAAAATCGGGAAATAAATCTGCGGTTTGGGCAGTTTTCGAAATCTTGTCAAACAAAGTGTAGATTTTAAAACTTAATATTGTTTTTGGATATTAATAAAAAATTTGGAACTAATGAAGTAGGTCAATTTGAACGGTTTGGATTCGTTGTTTGAAGTCGATCCAATAGGTTTTGATGTGGGTGTTATATAGGTTGATGACACCGATATCATACTAGTCGGACACTATAATATAATCAATTCTAAACAGAAAGGACGAAGCGTTATTTTAATATTTAATGGATATAAATACGAATACATTGTTTAAAATTTTAATTAATTTCATATTTGAGCTTTTATTTAACCCTTTATTTTGATTATCTATTAAAAATTGAATTATAAAATAATTCATTAAGTCTTATCTTGTCCTCTAATGATTTATTTTGTTAGATTAGACCCATTATGCCATGCTAGTCTTTTTCTAATAATTTGATTATGAATCCATAAACATTTCTCTCTTTCCTTAAGCCATGAAACCATGACTCATTCAATACCATTTGCTGTAATCAATTCCTTTAATTTATTATTACAAAAAGATCCACAGTGCATCTAGTATCCTAAATTGCTATGATCAGAGAGAAAAATAAACAAACAAATATAATATGCAAGTTCTACGAGAAAAACTCATAAATAATTAGAAGAATATAAATATAATGCACAAATATTTTTTTTGAACTATTGTTACAATTAAATTTAAATTCGCTCCTTCAAAAATGAATTACTTGAAGAGTAGAAGCCGAAATATTCTAAAAGGAGATCGTCTAACAATATTTGTTATCGTTATTTGTGTTCTAATCTCTATATAATTTATTTAATTTAGGCTCAATTCTTCTAAAATACATTATTTTTTTTTTTCTAAAAAAGCTTTTAAATTCCATCATGTAAAATAATAATTCAAGATAGCATCATGTAAAAAATATCAATTAAATTATGTAAAAGGACATAACTGATTGAGTATGAATCCGATATCACTATCTCTAGTGTCATTGAATATCTCTAAATTCTAAGTCCTTCACAACAATTTTAATGTACGGTTCTAATGTAATTCCTTTATTACCTTGCTTTATTCTTATTTACTTTCGCATTTTCTAAAAGAAAAAAAGACGAAAATAGAAAGAGCAGTGGTCACGTACAGTAATTTGTTGAAAGTTATTTTAAGAAATCACCGCCATCTATATTTGAAAATTACTTCAAGTCTATAAAAGGGAATGGAGACAGATGAAATCATCGTTTGTAAACTCTAGCCATCATTTACAAACCCAGAGAAAGAGAAGAGGAAACCTTAGAGGATCATCTTCTTCGAGGTAACACATTTTTTTTTAATTATTTAGTTTTGCATTTATGTTTTAACATAGTATTAGGTCATTTTCCTTTTCCTCTAATCTTCTTGTCACATTTCTTTATTTTTCATTTCTTCTTGTAAATTTCAAGAAAACAAAAACAGGGCACAATTTGGGTCCCTGGTTAATCTTCTTTTCACCCTCTTTTTTTCTCTCAAAAAAAAGAAATTGATAAACAAAACAAAACACAGAGGACCATAAAATCATCGTCAGGTTGAACCATCAATTTACATGATGTCGAATGTCGATATATCGGCTTTCGTTTAACTCTTTTGAGTTATTTTATTTATTTTTGGTCTCATACGGTCAGAACTCTGTAGTCTTCTTTGTGTCTACATTCTCTTCCAAAAAGGTATACACGTTGGAGTGCAGAGTGAATTTTGGTAACATATTTCTTGTGCACGGAGCATTTGTAAGTCCTGAAAATTACTGGTCTATGGGACCCACGGTACAGTGCCGTATATCTTCAAAAGCATGGTCTTGTTGTAGTCAATAATCTGACTCGTCGGAGTTTCGCTTTCTCCCTTCCCGATAGAATTACACGAAAGAACAAAGTTGGAAACACCAAGCTTACCAGAACAGACATAGTGGATCAAATCTAACGGGGAGGGGTGAGGACTGATTTGTGGGTCCTCGTAGGTATGAAACGACAGCTTTTTGTTGAATGTTTTACCAGCTGGTGTAGACCAGGTTCAACCAAAATGCCCGGGATTATCACCAGAAATAAAAGAAAACAACACATGTTTCGTCCGAAATTCGCATAATTTCAATAAAAATTCGCCCCCCCTTTCTCTCTCTCTCCGTCATTCATCTCTCTCCTGGCTCTCACCAAACCCTTCTCTATTTTCTCTCCTAATCCTAATTTTATAAGAGATTCGCTTTGCTTTTCTCTCCGATCTCCTCTCAAATTCGGGGAGATCGGAGCTTTAACGAGGCGCGTAAAATCAATTCGTTGCTTTTGTCGGCGGGCAAATTCTGGATTTGGGGTGTTTTATCCTTTGATTAATCTCCAGGCAATGATCTGTTGCTTAGCGTTTTGTAGTTGTTTATATTTTGTTTCTTCCTTTCGAGTTGGAAACCTATGTGTTTACTTTTGACGGGTGAAAAGGTATATTTACATGTGCATTTATAAACAGGAGATAATAGTTTGGTTGGGATATTAGGTGGCATTGATGCTATTACACAAAATTATGCCAGGCTTGGTCTGATTATGCCTTGTTTTGAGTTTTGGGGCTTAGATTGTCCAAAAATATTACATATTAGGGAATTGAGATATAGAGTCTGAAATTATCTGTCTATTCTTGTAAACTAAGAAAGTAGTACAATTTGGGCGATGATTCTTTTCCTACTAAAACTTTCTACTTTTAGTTAAACTCTGTCAGAAATTATATATAAGTGAAATACAGTATGTGGAGGAAACCACTGTTATCTTATGTGAAGGTACAGATTTAATCGTTGATTGGGAGTTAATTTACCGGAAGTTAGCTTCATTACTTCTAATGAGACACTTACCTCAACAGCAAAGTAGATTTCTTATAGCAACTTGGTTTTTTATATTAATTCATGTATAATTTCTGTTATATGTAGACAATCGGGGAACTCTTAAGTGAGAGAAAGGTATTTGGTGAACTCTTAAGCGAGAAAAAGGTAATTGGTGAACTCTTCAGCGAGAGAAAGGTTGGATCATTTCGAATAGGTTGCGCATGCTCTTATAAGCAAGATCAGGTTAACTTGGTAACCTACTTTTTTTTTTTGCTATCTTCTACTTTTTACCTTTTTACAAATAAATCCAGGTAAGGGGTTCATGAACAGTTCCTGTAAATATTTGGCATTAATTAATCCATTGACATTCCTCAGACCAACTGTTATGTACCAGAACTCATCTACTATCAACTTCCATTTTTTTTTTGGGTGACTTTCTAACATGTTTTGTTGTTCATCCAAGAGTGTAAATTGAGGCTTAAAGAACAATGCTTACCCACACTAGGCAAGTCAGTCTAACATGTCTTGATCGATGACTAATTTAGCAACTCAGCACAAACAATTATTGCATTGTTGGATTAATTTATATTAATACTTTCAAATCTAACTTTTCATCCCCTCGTCAGCTGCTATCCAAACTATCAAATATTTGTAATTTTACTTCCCTCACTTTTTGAAACAGGTTTTCTTTAATATACAGTCTCTAAGCAGATCTGGTGAAATGACACCCAGAAATATAATTAGCATGCAACCCCAATTTGACGAGCTAGAACCAGATCAAGGTCCTGTTCAGTTCAGCTTTGTTCCAACCTGTCAACAGCTTGTGAATGTCAACATGGGGCCCACTGCAGGTTTCTACAATCCTTGCTTGGCTCCTGGACCAAGTTCATGCAGGTACATACCTGGGTATGTCTACCCGGCTTATGTGAACCAGACGTACCAGGTTCCTGGTACCCCTTGGGACTATGTCAATGCCATGCCTAGCGTGGGTAAGCATTGTTCTTCTCCTTCCCTTTCTCATCTTGGTACCTAATCTAAATAGCATGCGAATTTATATCCCTAGAATCCCGTTCAATTAAAGAACGGAAAAGTTGAGAAGTGACCAAAAACATAATTGGTGTTAAAAGAGTGAGGCTATGTTAATGACCCGTGCTATGGATCCATATCTCTATTTTCAAAGTTTAAATATTCGATCCGAACCGTTAAGCATGATCTCCAGAATTTTCAAATCAAGTGATTTTCCACCTATCTAAAAAAATAGTAAAAAAATTCTAAATAATATAAAATTTGATCTGCAAGTACATTTTAATATGAAGAAAATGTTGAACGGTTTAAATCAACAGTTTGGACTTTAAAAACGGAGATACAAGTCCATAGCACGGGCAGTTGCGAACCATAGCCTCACTCGTGTTTAAATGCAAGTAATAAAAATGCTTGGTGTTATTTGTTAATATGATAAAGAGTTGGGTGTAATATGCAAAAAGTAGCAATGCTAAGAGTTCGTTGGCCCCTCTAATAGTAAATTCAGGAGCATATCCCTACTACCCTCAGCCAATGGTGCCAGCACATCCTCCTCCCGCACAAATGCAAGCACCGTACCCTCATCCAATGAACAATCCACATGGCACTGTTCTAGGCCACCCCTCTAATAGTCAATTCAGGATCCCATCCTTTCAGCCGCCACCTCAGCACCCTCTGCATGCTGGTTTTAACCGCCGAAGGGTCCGAGTTGTACAATCTGAGGTAAAGTGCTGACTTATTTATTGAATTGTTTGTTATTTGCAGATTACACCTAATAATTCACCATATTTGCAGGTAGTCCCTTGTTTTTTGGTTGCATGAAATTATTTTGCTTCTATGATTAAAAAATATGGCTTCGGGTTAAATCTTGACTGTAACCTCAACAAGCTATATTTTCTTCTTTTTACCAAGCAGATTGTTTTGAATATGCTGACTTTAGTTTTTCATAAAAAAGTTTGCAAGTGAGTTTATTGAGGTAAAATAACAGCCTAAAAACTATTTGTGATTTGAGAATTAGAGTATCAGGCAAGCCTAAAAACTAAAAACCACGGAATAAGATGGGAAGAATATTCTTACAGGTGGGACCTCAATAAGAAAAATCTAAGTGAATTGGCCGAATATACTGGGCCTTTATTATTATTTAATACTCATTTTCCTTTTAAATTGTAAGTTGAAGGACAAAATGTTTCAATTGGTCAGTAGGCAAGGACAGGATTGTTTGAGGCACATAGCTCATTCTTTTTATTTTTAGATTTTCTAATAGCAAAGAACAAAAGGTTTAAATTACGTAAAATGATACCAGCATAATTACTTGACATAATAATTTTTTTATAACTTCTTTTATAGTACAAAAAACCTTCTATAAAAAAAATCCGAGTTTCCGATCCGATTCGATTGATTCTGACCGATTCACCCGATTCCGATTCCACGGTTGAGTGACCGATCCCGATTCCGATTCCAATTCCGATTCCAATTCCGATTCCGATTTTACGAACCATGGTTCTGTCAATCCATTAATTTCTTTGATTGTGTCCAAACAGGTTCAGATTAGGCTTTATTTCCTTCTCAATAGAATATCATGTATTTCCATTATGGGATTGAATGTAACATTCAATACAATTTCGCTTTTTTAAAGTTGCACAAACTTAGATGATATGATGCGTGAAATTATATCATCAAGGATGTCTGTCTTTCCAAGACACATGATAACACATCTGCATCATGCACATAGTTCGTGGAGTCTTTTTGTCTTTTAAAGACTATGAAGTTTTTACTTTTTCTGAAAACAGATGGTACTGTTGAGAATTTGACTTCTTACAATGATTACATTTGTAATTCAATATGTACGGAAACAGAAATTATAATATTGCACGTTACGTTTGCAGAAATGGTTATTTTCAGTACACACCAATTTTATTTTGAAGTCTGAATACTGTTTTACAAGTCCTGCCGCATAAATTGTATGCGATAAAGTCTCAGGGCAAATTGATTGTCTACACTCTACACTCAACAGTGAAAATATGAACAACTTCTGTCCTTAAGAGATGAATAACACATGCATCATGCATATAGTTGGTGGATTCTTCGTTTTGTAGAGACTATAAAGTTTCTACTTTTTCTGAAAGTACATGATATTGTTGGGAATTTGAGTTCTTTCCATGATTACATTTGTAATTACATGGTTCACTATGTACGAAAATAGAAACTATAGTACTGCATGCTACGTTTACTCAGAGTTGGTTGTTTTCAATATAAAACAATTTTATGTCTGAATACTGTTTTACAAGTCCTGCCGCAAAAAACATATGCGATAAATTATCAGGGTAAATTTGAGTTTTTTTTATTAAATTTGATTTTGTCTACACATATGCAAAGAACAATTTTATTTTGAAGTCTGAATACTGTTTTTGATTAAATTTGATTTTGTCTACATGCAAAAAAAGAAATTATAGCCTTTTTTTTCTTACAAATGAACAAATGAAAGAATATCCATAATAATAATTCGATAAGATTAATTTCAAATAACAATTCGGTAAGAAAGTTTGTACTCTCCGAACTGATGATGAAAAGACAAATTCAGGATGAATATCTTTTCCTATTATTGGTAAAAGGAGAGAGAATGAAAGATTGAAAGTCAAAGTTCTTGTGATCCAAAACCTGAATAGAAAAAATTCGAGTTGAAACGTGATAATACTTTTTTCCACGAAAGATCTGATGTTTCCTTGATTGGTGCAGAACACTGCTTTTCTTGATATGTCAAGAGTGAATGAAATGGAAAATGCTGCTGATGAACTCAGGGACATGCGCTTGGACATTGATGGAATGAGCTATGAGGTAAATTTAAGTTTATTTTACCTTGTTGTATTTTGTTGTGTACAATGGAATGGAGAAGAGAAAAAAGACCGTCCTCATTTTTCATTGAAGCAATAGGAAGAAAATTATTTATATCATATGAAACAATAGTACTGTTGCTGAATTTTTTTCAAGCATGCTATGGATTTTGGTATGATTTCTACATGCTGCATTACCTAGATCTCTCAGATGTGTAAAGTAGTATACATTATGTAAAATGAGAAAAAGAGATAGGTGTTTTGCTCTTTTGTATGCAAAGCGGCATCTGCATGCTACTGAACAGAAACCTACTAGTATTTCTATGGAAATTGGTATAGAGTTTATGCGATTTTGTCTCAATAAAAAATTATTAGTGAACTCAAATGCAGAATGTTTCGATCAATAGTCTGGTACCTTTATGAACACGTTTTCTTGTTACCTTGTCTCGTAACTCAACAAGGCTCATATAGGAGTATGGAAGGTACATACCCATTTTATATACAAGTGGTTGGCATTTTAATCTTTTTGCCAACTCTTGACCTCAGCAAAATCTAGTGTTTGACTATGTCCGCATAACGAAAATTTAAGTGTGACTTGACAAAGAGGAAAACAAAAGCGAATATGACATCTTACTGGAAAACATTATTTCTATGTAAAAGTTGCCAATCAAGTAATTGAGCCCTGTAATTTTGCTGTTTTATTCAGGAGCTACTGGACTTGGAGGCAAGGATCGGAGATGTGAAAACCGGTTTGAGCAAGGATTTTATTTTAAATAATTTGAGAATTCACTTGCATGAAGTTGATGGAGTGTCTTCGGATTCTGATGCTTCATGCGACGACACTTGCATCATATGCCAGGTTTTTTTTATTCTATTTCTATGTTTGGAACAAATGTTTTAGGTTTTGCAAGCAACGACTTCCATTTTATCCATTGTATAGGTATGAATGTGACCCTTTTGACTTTTCATATTGGCATCTAACATGGTTAAACCAAAATTGTGATACAGATTGTTTTTTTTTCAATGTAGTGACCTTTATTATGTGCATTTTACATGACGTGTATTGTGCATTCAGTTATGCTTCCCTATTGGTGTATAGTATGCTTTTTGATTCTGTGACAGAAAGGGAAATATGACCATGGTAGTTTCATGTTAGGACTAAAATGGAAATATGACTACGGTAATTTCATGTTAGGACTAAATTACATAATGGGATGGTCCTTCATTTCGTGGTATTCACATTTTGGGCCCATAAATGGAAAAAAGTATTCTAGTTCAGCATAGTTACTAGCCAATGTTGATACTCTAGAAATTGTCGCTATATTCCTTATCACGCAACAATGCAAATTTCATTAATTTTGTGTTTTGTAGGGGGGCTATGATGCAAAAGACTGTATTGGAACCCTAGATTGTGGGCACATGTACCACTCTGATTGCATCAAGCAATGGTTGGTGCTAAAAAACCTATGCCCCATATGCAAAAAAGTGGCTCTATCAACAGATAGAAGAGATGGCTAAAGAGGTAGAGAGTGAGAGAGTTTCACTCTTTTTTTTTTAATTTATAAAAAACATCCTCCTAAATTTTGTAAATAACTATGGCGGATGTTGGCCTCCTAACATTTTATTCGTCCTCTTTGTTGTTTAGTATGTCTAAACAAAATATTGTACAGGTACAGTTTTATGTTGCCTTTTAAATGTAGAGATGTTCATGACCTGTTGACGTTTTGTTGTTTTTCTTTGTCGTTTTTTCTTCTGTTTTAGAAAGTAGGCATTACCTGATTATTTTGTTAATTGTGAATAGTGAGCCACTCTCGGATTTAGTTTCTTTCTGCTTTTCTGGAAATTTTCATACTTATGTTTTGCTACTAAGACTTTTGAAATCCTCGTTTTTATCATGTTTTGTGTCTGAATTTGAATCAGCTTTTACTGAATTCTAATCGTTATATTTTTGTAAATATCTCTCTATTTTTATTTAATGCTGACTTCCTGTCTCTTCCGGGCAAATTGTTTAAGTGACAAAGGAATTACATACACATACAAGACAAGGTTTTTTTCCTTTTCAAAAGTAGTCTTTTTTGAACTTGTTCAACTGAGATGTCTCCATCGCCTACTCTGTATGAAAAATGTTAATTTTATGTGACAAGTGTAAATCATGTCTTGGATGAGTGATTGCTCCTATCCATTTTTCAGCGAAAAAAGGTTGATTATTTTTTTTTTTTCTATTTCACTAAGAAAGTGATGTTGATTAGCATGGATAGAGAGATCAATCTCTTTTCAAATTAATTAAATTAAGGTGGAAATTATGGACATCAACTCTAGAGTAGCACAACATAAATATAAACTAAAACCCACATAACACTTTTTTAATTTTAGTACGGTAAATCATTTTGCGTTCGCGTAAAATGGAAATCTGACAGAATAAAAACATATTAGTATAAACATAAACACCAGTATCCAAAAAAACATAAACAAAAAGCCTTCAACATCCACGCACAAGATGTTGTCTAAAATAATTACTTGCACAGACAAAAATAAACACGTTACACCTACATGTACCAATGTAAAAACCACTCGCGTTTAAGTAGACTAAATGCATCCTTTACTCAAATATACTTAGCATTGGATCGATAGATATCTACTCTTATAACAACAAATACCATACCAGATAGTATACACGCAATTGTGATTCTTCTTACTACCAAACACTATTCTTGGGAATAAAAATTAAAGACATCAGGAAAACATAAATATAACATAAACATCAAATATAATCTGTATAGACACGTCCATTTCACTATAGTATTGAGACTGCTATATCATTACATATTCTGGGACGGAACTAGAAAATTTAGATAGAAACTCAAACGTAAAATGTATAATACGTGACCGTTGGGATTTGAACAACGTGGAACTCTAACTACTAAATTACAAGTATATATTTATTATTTTATGAGGGAGGTTGAACTATATAAAAATTTCAAAAAAAAAATTTAATCAAATTTCAGTATGCACATTTAAAAATTTTAAAATTACAAAAGTGACTAAGTATTTCCAGACCTCGCTGTAGATCCGTTCCTAATTCCATTTAACACAAAAAGAAAATTCTGACAAAATAAATGCCTACTTCTATAAATGTTATCACCAGAGTCCCAAAAACATGTACAAAAGAACTACTAACATCCACGTCCAAAATGATGTTTGGGTAATTACTTGCATGTGTAAACATAAACACTTGAAAATTTAAACATAAACATAAAATTATAGCAAAAAAGTTTTTTTTTAAATATAGCAAAAAAGATGCTATTCTAGACATATGGGACACCCAAATCGAGAAGTCTTTTCTACACTTTTTTGTTACGGTTTTCGTTAATAGGAAGGGATAATTTATAGGAGAGTTGATTTAGGAAAACTACTGTATGCACTCAAAATATATGTGATATGGGTAATGAAGGATATATAAATATAACTCTTTTTATAGAATATAGTAGGTCATGTGGAGTTGGGGAGTATTATGTATAGAGAGTCAAAACATCCTAACACGAGCGATATTCCTGATTTAGTCCTTTTGCCTTGACGATGGATCACTTGACGATAATCATATTGTCAATTTTCATAATGAATTTTTAAATTAATTTATATGAGGTGAAAATTAAATGGTCATGGATAAATTATTAAGTTTACTTAAATATTGTTTAAAGATGTATTAATGATCATTAATTTCATATCATGAAACTTCAAGTTATTTATATCCTTTTATGGACATTATACGTGTTTTAGACAACTCATGCATACAATTTTGAATTTTAATTATAAACTTTAAAAAAAAAATGTTAAAGTCGTAAATAATAATTATCAAGTGATTATTTTTTATTATTCGCAATATTATTTTTAACCTAGCTGATCCGAAGTATTGACCCGTTAGGAAAATCACGAACCAAAATGTCACGTACCTTTGAGTGTAAATACTTTAACAGAGTAGTTTTTACTTCATGCAGCATATGAAATTATGAATTAGAGAATCAACACAGCACTGCATATGGTTTGTGCGCTGCATGAAATCAAAACTGCTCTGTTAAATCCTTTACCCATTCCCGTAGTGCGCACCAATTCGTCTCAGACAAAATGGCACAGATAATCCATGATTCAAAACCCTAGCAACATGACATCCGCTTCATATATAAACCATCAGATATTCAGAATACCGTCCTTCGCTCTAAACCCAAACCCTAGCCGCTGCCTTTCTTTCGCTGCATCTCTCCTCTCAGACTACAATGTCGGAAACCCTTATCTTGCGGGGTACGCTACGCGGTCACTCCGACCAGGTGACGGCGATTGCCGTTCCGATTGACGGACAAGCGAGGATCGTCTCCTCGTCGCGTGACAAGTC
Source organism: Carex parvula (assembly GCA_025461045.1). Classification (NCBI taxonomy): domain Eukaryota; kingdom Viridiplantae; phylum Streptophyta; class Magnoliopsida; order Poales; family Cyperaceae; genus Carex; species Carex parvula. The sequence continues at coordinate 256,433 of JAJGRW010000427.1, forward strand.
CGTGCTTGTTTGGAATCTCGACCCTCTTGCCTTGTCAGCCAATGGATTGGTCGGAGAGGGAGAGAGCGACTCGACGGCGCTCGGAAAGCCTTTCCGCCGCCTCACCGGCCACGGCCATTTTGTCCAGGTATGGTAGACGGTTTATCTTATTAGATCTAAGGGAAATTTATTGAAATATATCGTTGAATTGTATGAATTTTATTCAATTTGCATCTGAGGTTACTGTTGTAACTTGTACATGTAGATAATGCAGCCTTATCATATGGTTCAATATGCCTGTGCTGGAAATGATTTTAACATGAGTGGAAAGTTGTATCCGTTACACGTGAAACTATAATTATGTAATAAGTTCTTAGAAAATATGTTATTATGAAGGATATAACGCAAATTTATTAGCTGAGACCATTACATGCACTACTTCCCAAGGTGCGTAATATAGGATTAAATGAATAATCTAAGTGGATTATATTATCAGACGTTTGTCTAATATAGTATGCAGTTGTTCTTACAAGTCAATTATTAAACTGAATAACATAGATCAATACATAGTTGATATTAATTACGAATTTAAGTAAAATAATACAACTTTCAATTCTCCGATTAAATTTTTTTACTTGTGCAGGATGTTGTGCTTTCATCAGACTCTATGTTTGCATTGTCATGCTCCTGGGATGGTGAGTTGAGGCTGTGGGACCTGTCAACTGGGGCCACCACACGGAGGTTTGTGGGCCACAACAAGGATGTGCTTTCAGTAGCATTCTCCTTTGACAACCGTCAAATTGTCTCAGCCTCTAGAGACCGCTCAATTAAGCTCTGGAACACCCTCGGCGAGTGCAAGTACACCATCCAGGTATGAAACAACAGATTTCTTCAATATGTCAGCAGATTGAACAATATTCAAAATCATGCTTGTTGTGTCTATGTTGTTTGGTAACACATGCATCATAATTTGGTTTATGCCCTTGTAAAATATGTTGAATATTGTTTCTTGCTAATTTAGGGAAAGAGTATTGTGGTTTGAGTGTTTGTGTGCATTAATTGAATTTTAGATCAGGATATTCCTGTCTTTTAGTGTTGAATTTTAGATCAGGATAGTCCTGTCTTTCAGCTTTGTTTATGTGGTATTTTTAAATTTGCCTGCATTTTTTCATAAAAAACTTCTAAGATCTATTTATATGCTTAACTGCGACCATTATTATCATAAAAGCAGGCATGGAACTATTTGAATGTATTTTTCTAATATAACGCATATAAGACAATTGGTTTCTTCATATGCAGGAAGCCGATGCTCACACCGATTGGGTGAGCTGTGTGCGCTTCTCCCCCAGTGCCATTGCACCAGTGATTGTGTCTGGTTCATGGGACCGCACTGTTAAGGTGTGGAATTTGGCCAACTGCAAGCTTCGCTACACCCTGACCGGCCACAATGGTTATGTCAATGCTGTTGCTGTCAGTCCTGATGGTTCACTCTGTGCCAGTGGTGGCAAAGACGGTGTCACTCTTCTGTGGGACCTTGCTGAGGGCAAGCGCCTATACTCCCTTGATGCTGGTGCCATTATTCACTCTCTTTGTTTCAGCCCCAACAGGTATCATTCTGGTTAAATTATTTGCTTGATTTAGATGAAATGTTGGTGACTTCGTTAAACTGAAGTCTTGTTACTGTTTCAGGTACTGGCTGTGTGCAGCCACAGAGAACAGTGTGAAGATTTGGGACCTTGAGAGCAAGTCCATTGTGCAGGACCTCAAGCCTGACCAGCCTCCTAGCAAGAACCAGGTAACTATTTTGTTTTATTAAATAGTTACAATTCTAATGGTAATACTTAATTAAGGATGATTTAGGTGTTTTAATTTAGTATCAGAAGTTCAGTAATTTAACCTCTTTTTGTAATTTCATTGTAGATGTTGTACTGCACTAGTTTGAACTGGAGTGTAGATGGAAACACCCTTTTCACTGGCTACTCAGATGGCACCATTAGGGTTTGGGGCGTGACCGGTGGCAACTACTACAACCAATAGAGATTTTGTAGTTGCCTTTTGGATTCCTTTTCATAATTTATGCTGGTCCAGTTATTTAGTTTTTTTGTGTTGCCCTTATTCTAGACAAGACCTGTGAAATTTAGGCTTCCATGCTTTTAGTGTTTTTGTCAAGTGTTATGAAATCTTAAATTTTGTACTTTTTTGAGCAAGTTCATAGACGGTGTAATTTGAGCTTTTGTGATATGATGTTTAATCCTAAATTTAATTTGCTGCCACATGATTAAAAGGAAATGCCATTTATAGTTCTCATTGTACAATTAAATTGTTTTGGGGCGGCTGTGCTTGAGGCCCTTGCTGATATGTTTGTATTTTTTAGCAAAGCATTATAACATGTAATTTGTCACTGAAATGTCCTTGGGTAAATTTTTGACCTATCATCCTCTTTATCTTTAGTTGAAGTAACTTAACTAAGGCCTTAAAATCATTCGCTTGGATATGAGGAGACACCTACACTAAAATTTGAGCAACTGCTTTGTAATAGGGGTACGTCATGGAAACGGCACGTCTGGTTCAGTCCTGTAATGCAAAATAATTTGTAATTGCTTTGACACGGTTTGTGAAACTTGATCACATAACATATCTATTTACATTGACGCAATGTAGAAATGTGGGTCCAAATGTAATTGTTGTTTAGAAAAATGTTTTGCACAACGCATTGTTCTTGTTTGAAGTTTTGAACTATGTTAGCAATTGGCACAAGAAATCAACAACCGTACTGTACATATTGTGAAGTGTGAACCCTCGGGCTCTCCCTAATTTATTGGGCTTCCTGGTAAGTTCCAAGTTATGATTTTACTATGAACATATCCAATTTTCAGCCTTACAAACGCAGCAGCGCCATGGACACATCAGGCCGCTAGCAAATTGAGTCTCGGTCCCTCAGACCTGGTATACATTTTTTTTATGACAAAATAAGTAGAAAAGCAATAAGGTAAGTTTAGGTACAACATGCGTCAGTATAAAACAAGTAGAAAAACAATCAGGTAGTATCCCTTCCTATTGAAACAAGCAGCTTTATAACGAGTTATCCCTATATTTGAGCATCTGTGTATCTAGAATCTGCTTGGGGGCTTGATCGTCCTTTTTAGATATTGCTGTTTCTGTCTTTCCAGATAATACAAGTTGTTGCTGCAAAAAGAGTGTGCCATAAGGTTCTTGCAGAAGGTCGTAATGAGTGTCAGTTGGATTCCCATACCTGTCTTGGATCTAAGGATAGCAAGGATTTTGGTGTATCTGGTCTGAGGCGACTGTTTGGAGAGCGGGCAATATATGAAGAGATGGTTATTGATCTCGAAAGTCTGTTGGTTGCATTGTGACCATTGTCTGCCCAGTTGCCCTTGTCTTCGAGCCTTGACATTTCAGTTTTATTACCAAGAGTGTCTGAATTTCAGTGGCAGCAATTGAGACTGTCAACGGAGTAACGAGTCAACAAAATGCATGCCCACACAAAATTAAGAGGGAGATTGGTCTGGTTACAACTAGATAGGCTTATAGAACAATTTATGCGAACTGCCACTTACTATGATGCTTACTCCTCACCTACACATGGCGCTAAATGAAATTCAAGCTCATCTACACACTAAAGATGAATCACTGATGGAAATGTTACATCCGAATCAGCTTATTTCTTCCTTATTCATAGCAGGATTACCATCTCACTGATCACTTGGAGAGATTGGTACAATATGTACAGTACGGTAGCTGATTTGGATGGTTGTTGCAAAGAGGGGGCCTTCGTGCGTACTTCGTAGCTTCTTCAGGAGATGAGAGATAGAGGGGTGTTGCCAAAATGTTGTCACACACAGTTCTATTATCCATGGTATTTCTGCTGTTGGTGAATGGAACCGTGCCATTGGGGTATTCCGCGATATGATAAGTCAAGGCATTTCACCTAATGAGTGACTAGTGAATTTCAATGCATTAATAGATTCCTTGTGCAAGCAACGATTAACTTGTGAAGCAGAGAAGCTGGTCAGTTTTATGGAGGTTAGAGAGGTTAAACCTGATGTAATCATTTACACAGCACTGTTGCAGGGTTATGTTCTTGAAGGCCGCCTCAATGAAGCAGCAGTTTTATTCGAAAAGATGGCTTTAAAAGGCATTAAGCCAGACATACACAGTTACAGTGTCTTAATCAGTGGTTATTGTAAAAATGACAGAATCAGTGAGGCTCTACATCTAGCCGAGAAGATGATGAAGCAAGGCATTAAGCCTAATGATGTCACCTTTGACATACTTCTAAATGCATTAAGCAATCATGAGAATCCGGATGAAATGAAGAAAATTATCTCTGAGATGAGAGATGGAAGAAAATATGTAGATGAAAACTAATAGCTATTAATAATTTTAATTTTTGTACGTGTTGATTATGGTGAAAATGCTTAGTCGTACTCTACTTTTGTGGGACATTGTGTGTGCTGATGTATGTTAAAATAAAATAGTATTAGTTCAATATTTTAGTTCTCCAATATATGATTTTATTTTTCTCTTGTTATTTTTGTTTTGGTTAGAACAAGTCTTGAATTCTACACAAGACATTTGGTTTGTGAATTGGTAATTGGTTAATTCAAGGAGGCATTTTTATATAATGAATGTTGCTAGATATTTGTAATGCTAGAAATTGTTACAAATTAGGATTTTAATCTTTGTATGAAATTTGTATTTTTGTTTTGTTTGTGTACCATGATTCCAACCAGTACTAAAGCATATGGTACGCATAATATGACCACTATTTTACCACAACAGTATATGCTGAAACATGTATTGTATATTTTTGCTTAATTATTGCCCTTATCAAGTGTCGTACGCTGGTATCATATTACTAGGGTACTCCTACATCCCTGAAAATGCACCCCTGAAAATATTTTCATGTACACAAGAAACATTGAAAATAGAAATAACAAAAATAGGAAGTCAAATTTGATCAAATTAATAACCATTTAGTTACAAGTGGGCTGTAAGGTTTTAAGCTCACAAACATATTACTTTAGTACATTTATACACCCATCTCACTTCACAATTTGTACAGTACGGCAGCTGATTTCTTGTGCCTATTGCTAATATAGTTAAAAAAAACAATGCATTATACAAAACATCATTCTAAACAAAAATTACATTTGGATCGACATTTCTGCGTATGTTGATTGTATTTACTTAAAATGGTTTCCTTTCTAGCACATCAACTGGAGCGCTCACTAAAAAAGCTATGGAATTTTTACTTAAACAAAAAGCTACGGAATTACCATTTATTTGAAAGAAAATACCACATAAATGACCCATAAAATGATAGGGGCTTATCTGCACAGCTGCCTCCAAAAAATTTCATATTACAGTGAAAATTATAAATGAGATTTCCTTTTTCTCAAGTGGCAGCAAAATAAATTTAGGATTAAATTAACCTGATATCACAAAACTCAAATTATAACTGTTAAAATATTGAAGTCAACAGTATGAATTGCTCAAGCATGCACCAAAAAGGAGTACTGAATTTAATATTTCATAACACTTGACAGAAACACTAAGAAGCATGGAAGCCTAAATTTCACAGATCTTGTCCAGAATAAGGCAACACAAAACTAAGTAACTGGACCAGCATAAAATATGAAAAGGAATTCAAAAGGCAATTGCAAAATTCCTATTGGTTGTACTAGTTGTCAGCTTGCACACCCCAAAGTCCCAAACCCGAATGGTGCCATCTGAGTAGCCAGTGAAAAGGGTGTTTCCATCTTCACTCCAGTTCAAACTTGTGCAGTACAACATCTACAATGAAATTACAAAAAGAGGTTAAATTACTAAACTTCTTATACTAAAAACTCAATTAAGCATAACCATTGAATTCTGACTATTTGATAAAAAAAAGAGTTACCTGATTCTTTCTAGAACGACGATAAGGCTTGAGGTCCTGCACAATGGACTTGCTCTCAAGGTCCTAAATCTTCACACTATTCTCTGTGGCTGCACACAGCCAGTACCTGAAACAACAACAAGCTTTCAGTTTAACTAACCCCCCAACATTTCATTTAAATCAAGCAAGTAAACCAGAATGATACCTTTTGGGATTGAAACAAAGAGATTGAATAATGGCACCAGCATCAAAGGAGTAGAGGCACTTGCCCTCCGCAACGTCCCACAGAAGAGTGACACCATCCTTGCCACCGCTGGCACAGATGGACCCACATGGACTGACAGCAACAACATTAACATAACCATTATGGCCTGTCAGGGTGTATTGATGCGTGCAGTTGGCCAAATTCCACACCTTGACAGTGCGGTCCCATGAACCGGACACAACCACTGATGCGAGGGCACTGGGACAGAAGTGCATGCAGCTCACCCAATCATTGTTAGCATCAGCACCTGCATATGAAGATACCAACTGTCAGATATGCCCACTTTACGATAATAATGGTCGCCATTAAACAGATAAATAGATCTTATAAGTTATTTTATGATACAATGGAAGCAAATCTTGAATATAGTCAATATACCACATAATGAAGCTGAAAATATCATTTGTGGTCTACAGAATGAGAAAAGTGAATCAACCCTGAAAAAACAGAACTATCCTGATCTAAAATTCAAGTAATGCACTCAAACACCCAAATCAAAATCCTCCTCTCCTAAATTAGCAAGAAACAATATTCAACATTTTCCATAAGAATAACAAAACCGGGGTGAAAAGATTCTCTGTTAGTTATCATGATTTTGAATATTTTATAAGCGGGTAAACCAAATTAATTAAAATGTTTGTGTGTTACCAAACAACCTGGAACCAACCTCTTTATCAGCATGCTTAGAGGCTGAATTGCTTGCCTCGGCCATCTCCGGTTGTTTTGCTGACATGAACGACTTGAGCATCTTTGTAAGTTCTCCCAGTTGTTGCGTATTCTCCGCCAGTTGGCCTTCAACCTTGCTCATCCTATCATCTATGGCGTTTTGAGAAGACTCAGAATCTTTGGTGATCGTGGTGGTTTTTCCATTGAGTGCGGCAAGGTCTTGAGGGATGTCCTCCACTGAACTACTCCGGGTTCTCCCAGACATTAGCAATTTTCTTGATCGGTTGTTTCTTCCTCCCAAGTTTGCGATCTTGAGCTCTGATTCCAGGTGAAACATACTAGCTTCAGAATGCACAGAAGAATCGGATTGAAGCGAGATGCAAGAGGTTTGATGGTAATTTCTCAGAAATGGAGAAAAAAGCAGGTGAAGCGAAAGGTAAGTAGCTTTTCAACAGCGAAAGGTGAAGCGCGTATCCTCTGCGTTAACTCAAAAGAGAATCTTTTGAGTTTAATGCTTGTGGACCGTCTGATCAGGATCGGAGCCAATACGGCCCCCGCCTAAGACGCACGGGGCCCTTTAATATTAGTGCGGATCTCAATCGGACGGTTATGACCTGTTAACGCACGGTGAGTTAATGCGATACGAATTCGAGGGCGGGAAGCGGGGGAGTGTTTGGCTGTAATCTTGGGAGAGGGAAGCGGAAAATTCTCTGCGGTACAGGACCACGTAGGATACTACAACCGGGTTAAAATTTGCTTGGGATGTAAGGAGTCTTCTTTTGGGATTCGTGCCATCATAAATCAGACGACTCAGATTGCATTCTACGCTGTCCTGTACCGGATTGAAAGCAGAAAGGTCTTGGTAAATTTGCGTGTATATATCCCTATTTTTTTTTTTTTCTTTTGTTAACATGTATATCCAAGAACAAGAAGATACGTCGTATTATGCCTACGAGGCCTAGCCTTTTGTGGATATATCCCGTCAAAATTCTTTTGTCAGTATATCGAAGCACGCCGGGTGTATTGAACATGTTGAGGTACATCATTGCGAAATTTTCTAAATGGAATATGTTTAGTTGTTTTTTCTCAAAAACAGATAGACTAACTTCCAAGGAAAAACATAATAGCCCAGGAGACGCTTCCAAAAGAATCGCATCTTTTGTTTTACTTTCCTTCTTTTTATTTTGCCATGGAATTTAAATGAATAGTCAATGACTTTTAACTTATAGATTGCATACCAAATTGTTAAAAATAATGAAGATTAGGATCCAATAACCTCAGACCCGTTAGGGATTTACATCATTGGTTATTTTAGAAATAAAGGGAGCAACAATTACCTCCACCTTTATTCCTATTTTTAGCATATTACCGTTGTATAGGCACCCGTTAAAGATTAGAAGTAGGCACCTTTACTTTTAGATAAATAGTGCTACTGTGTAACAATAGTGACAACAGAAATAATAAAAATCTTCAGTTTTCTTCAATCTCTCTGTAACTCAGAAAATTCATCATGGTATCAGAGCGGAATTAGAATCCAAATCAAAAACCAAGTGCCAAAAAACAAGGCCACCCAAGTGCTGTTAAAACAGCCACCACAAAAATCTCAACAGCCAACAAAAGATCAGAATTCAACATGTCTCAACAAAACGAAAAACTTACTGGAGTAATGCTCAATGGCAAGAACTACCTTTCATGGGCCAGATCAATCACCTTTGCTCTCAGCGGAAGATCAAAACTCGAATATATCACTGGAGCCAAGAAGAAACCAAAACCAGCGGTGGTAGCCAGACCGACTGAAATTGAAACAAAAGATATGACAGAATGGCAAGCAAACGACCACCTTATCATGAGTTGGTTGCTGTCATCCATGGAACAAACCACTGCCGATCTATTCTACTGCACAAACTCGGCCAAAGAACTATGGGACAAAGTTGAAAAGCTATATGGGCATAAGAACAATTATGCACATATTTTTCAGCTCCAACAAGATCTCCATCAAATAAAACAACAAAATCAACCCTTTACTGAGATTCTCAGCCAACTCCAAAAATTAAAAGACGAACTCAGAATTTACCGACCCCCCACAACCGACCTTTCAGAAATTCAAAAAAGGGAGGAACAAGATGAAACCTTCCAACTCCTGGCTTGTCTAGACCCGAGTTATGAGGCCGTGAGAGCACAAATCCTACTCTCGGCACCACTACCTTCTTATGACGAGGTGGCTGCCATGATTCAAAGGGAAGAGTCACGCCGGAGTGTCATGGCGGGTCCGCAAGCCAACGGCGAGGGACACGACAACCATGCACTTGCGGCCCGAGCTCCCTTCCCGAATTCTCAAAATCGATTCCAAAACCCTAACTCCAAATCGGAGGGAGAGAGGTGTACCCACTGCAAGAAACCCGGCCATACTCACGAGAAATGTTGGTTCAAACACCCTCACCTCAGACCGAAGAAGAAGGGATCGGAGAAAGGGGAGTTTGGGAAGACAGAGCCGGCGGAAAGAAAACAGAAGAGATGGAGAAGGGGTTTAATACCCAGGGGGCGTTCTCTCCAATCCAGACGAGAATGGAGGCGTCCAGTGCCGCTGGTTCAAGTGGGATTGGCCAGGATCAGATGCAACACTTGTTTCAGCAATTTTCTGTGTGGTATGCTAAAAACAACATGGATGGTATGGCTTTAAACTCTATTAAACCACATTTATTTGATCAAATAATTTTAGATAGCGGTGCGACTAATCATATGTTTGGGAATAAAATATTTCTAACAAATTTAAGAATTAATAATAATGGTCAACAAGTTCAAATAGCAAACGGTATGAAAGTCCAAATTAATGGTAGTGGTACATTCAACCTATTTTCAAAACAAATTAGGGGTATATTATATTTAGAAGCCTTTTCGAGTAATTTAATATCAATTAAAAGGCTAACAAATGAACTAAATTGTAATGCGATTTTTTCCCCTACAAATGTCCAATTTCAGGACCGAAAAACCGGGAAGACGATTGGTGAAGGATTTTTAGAAAATGGGCTTTATATTCTAAAAAATCAAGAATTAATTTTTAGTGCAACAAAGGAGTCATTAGATCAAGAACTTTGGCACAAGAGACTTGGGCATCCCTCCGATCAAACTTTGAACAAGATTTTTAATTTTTCTTCAAAAAATTGTATTAATAGATGTTTGTAAGCTAGCTAAACAAACAAGACTTCCTTTTTCTTTGTCAATTAGTAAAAGTGAAGCACCTTTTGAATTAATCCATTCCGATTTATGGGGTCCGGCCCCAATTATCTCTTACAATGGTTTTAAATATTTTGTATTATTCATTGATGATTTCTCACGAACCACATGGCTTTACTTACTTAAATCAAAAGATGAAGTGTTTTATTGTTTTCTAGAATTTATAAATCGTGTTGAAAATCAATTTAATGCCAACATCAAAATATTTAGATCGGATAATGGTACGGAATTTGTAAATAATAATTTTGCAAGTTTATTCAAACAAAGAGGTATAATTCACCAAACAACTTGTATAAATACTCCCGAACAAAATGGTGTATCGGAAAGGAAAAATAGACATTTATTAGAAGTAACAAGAGCACTTTTATTTCAATCAAATGTTCTAAAAAAATTTTGGTCGGATGCCATTCTTAGTGCCACATACTTGATCAATAGATTACCTAGCACTAAATTAGAAAACAAATGCCCACTAGAAATCATTTGCCAACGAAAGCCTAATATTGATCATTTAAACGTATTTGGTTGTACTTGCTTTGCATATATCAAAAGAAAGCATAAACTTGATCATACATCTACCAAAACAATTTTCTTAGGGTATTCATCTACAAAAAAGGGATACAAATGCTATGACCCTATTAATAAAAAACTATATATTTCTAGGGATGTTATTTTTTGTGAAAAAGAACCATATTTTAAAATTAGAGATGAGAGTCTTAATTCCCATGACAATGGTAGAAGCATTATGATTTTACCCCAAATAAATGCTCAAGAAAACGTATCAAGTGATAATTATGAAAATGAGCCCAACAATCAAATAGAAGAGATAGGAGGAAATGAGGATAATCATGAAAGTGAAGAAGAGGAAGAACGAGTTGTTAGAAGATCATCACGAATAAGCCAACCATCTACAAAACTTAGAGACTACATAACATACTCGGTATTGTACCCTATACAAAATTTTATTTCCTATGAAAATGTCTCTTCAAGTCATAAGGCCTTTATTACATCTCTTCAAAAGGAATTAGTGCCAAACAATTATCATGAGGCCATAAGTGTCCAAAATTGGTGTGAAGCCATGAAAGAAGAGCTAAAAGCTCTAGAAAAAAATGAAACTTGAGTAATTGTTCCATTACCAAAAAATAAAAAACCGGTTGGATGCAAATGGGTATATAAAATCAAATACAATAGTGATGGTACCATAGAACGGTACAAGGCAAGATTAGTTGCCAAAGGTTACACCCAAACATACGGTATCGATTATCATGAAACCTTTGCTCCGGTAGCAAAAATGAATACCGTTAGAATTTTATTTTCTATTGCGGTAAACAATGGTTGGGATCTTTATCAAATGGATGTCAAAAATGCCTTTCTTCAAGGAACACTTGAAGAAGAGGTATACATGGCACTACCACCCGGCCATAAATTGGAAAAGAATTCTAATTTAGCTTGTAGGTTAAAAAAATCAATTTATGAATTAAAGCAATCTCCACGGGCATGGTATGACAAACTTAGCTCCTATTTAAATTCTTGTAATTTCAAAATTAGCAATGCCGACCATTCATTGTTTACCAAAAGTAACGGTATAGACATCACCATTGTATTAGTCTATGTAGATGACATAATAATTACCGGAAACAATTTAGAAGAGATAAAGAAAATTAAACTTCAATTAAAAGAAAAATTTGAAATTAAGGATCTTGGATATTTAAAATATTTTCTAGGAATTGAAGTAGCATATTCTAAAAGGGGACTTTTCTTATCTCAAAGGAAATATATTTTAGATTTGTTAAAAGAAACCGGCAAGTTAGCATGTAAACCGGCCTCTACCCCGATAGATAACAAATGTAAATTAAATAGTGAAGATGGTGAACCATTAGATGACATAAACCAATTTCAAAGAATTGTAAGAAAATTAATTTATCTTACGGTGACACGTCCGGATATTGCATTTTCCGTAAGCCAAATAAGCAAATTTATGCACTCTCCAATAACTTCACACTTAGAGGCTACTTAAAGAAAACCCCCGGAAAAGGAATTTGGATGAAAAACAATAATTCTAATACTCTATGTGGCTATTCCGATGCAGATTGGGCCGGGAGCTTCGATAGAAAATCGACAATCGGTTTTTGCACATTTGTAGGCAGAAATCTAGTCACATGGAAGAGCAAGAAGCAAAGTGTCGTGGCACGATCAAGTGCCGAAGCGGAGTATCGTGCCATGGCATCAACCGCAAGTGAATTAACATGGATAAAACAACTCCTTGAGGATATGGAGATTAAAATTCGAGATCCAATTCAAATGTTTTGTGATAACCAAGCGGCTCGACATATAGCATCTAATCCGGTGTTTCATGAGCGAACTAAGCACATTGAAGTGGACTGTCATTTTATCCGAGAAAAAATCCAATCCAAAGAAATTGAGACACCATACGTAAAAAGCGAAGATCAATTGGCGGATATTTTTACGAAGGGCTTAGAACCGAGATTGTTTGAAGAAAATGTAACCAAGTTAGGGTTGATTAACATCTACACGCCTAACTTGAGGGGGAGTGTTAAAAATAATGAAGATTAGGATCCAATAACCTCAGACCCGTTAGGGATTTACATCATTGGTTATTTTAGAAATAAAGGGAGCAACAATTACCTCCACCTTTATTCCTATTTTTAGCATATTACCGTTGTATAGGCACCCGTTAAAGATTAGAAGTAGGCACCTTTACTTTTAGATAAATAGTGCTACTGTGTAACAATAGTGACAACAGAAATAATAAAAATCTTCAGTTTTCTTCAATCTCTCTGTAACTCAGAAAATTCATCACAAATTAAAAAAAATTCAAATTTCCGTTCAATCAATTAACCGTATTTATTTTGGTTTTTGATGTTAAATTTCTTTAATAAAAATGCTTGAACCATAATGAAATCCCGCCAACTTTGTACAAATTGACACTTCATGACTTGATTAAAAATAATGAAATCCCGCCAACTTTTTAAAAAATTTGTTTCATACAAGATTATCTTAATAAATAATTAAATGTGATATTTTTACGAAAATATCAAATTCAAAAGTTATAATTTTTTTAAAGTTAAACTCGTAAATTATATTGATGAATTTAAGTCAATGTTTTAAATAGCGTTTATAGCGTCATAGCGGGAAGGCTACAAAAAAAGCTATAGCGAATAGCGTAGTTATAGCGGAAGCTATTCCAAATAGCGTTTTTTTTTTACAAAAAATATATTATATATTTGTACTATATATTAACATTATCTAAAGTTTTATAGAACAATAAATAACACCAAATTAATTAAAAAATTATAATATTCATATTGAACTAGTACAAAAGTCCATGGTTCAAAATATCCATAATAATATCATCAACTATCGATATTTTTCTATACAAAATATCTTAAGCATCATGATTCATTATATTTTTTTTCTATACAAAATAAATTTTATGGATATTTATTTTAGCCCATATAAATTGTCTAAAAAAGCCCAATATGCATAGCGCGCTACACGCTATGCGCTATAGCGGACCGCTATTACCGCTATAGCGGCCGTAGCGCAATTAGCGTATTTTCATGCCATAGCTTAGCGTTTAGGGTCCAAAAACGCTATAGCGGCGCTATAGCGCCACTATAGCGTGCTATTTAGAACACTGATTTAAGTTGTGAAGAAAACAAGCGAATTCTGAGCGGATAATGTTAATATCAAATTTTTATCTGTCTTTCAATAAGCGGATACGAATACGAATAGCGATAGTAAATAAATATCAAAATTTAAAATATAAGTCTACCTTAAACATGATACAAATACGGAGCGGATAATCTACGAATACGAAAAAAATAATTATTTAATAATTGAGTTATATGAACTTTAAAATACAGATACTAATTATCAAAATTCAAATATGAAAATGAATAAATAATTTAAGTTAATTATAATTTAAAAAAATATGCTTTCTATTTTAAAACGATTATTTTATAACTATGATATTTTTTAAAAGTTGTTCACTATTACCCAAACCAACTCATAATAATTGTATGCTTTGTATATTATTACAGAGTTGTAGAAGTTGTTCACTATAGTGTTCTAAATAACACGCTATAGCGTTTTTGGATCTTAAACGCTAATATATGTGATAGAAGTACGCTAATTCAGTTACGATAGCGCATAATTAAGCTCATTTTGGTAGTGAATTACGTAGAATTTTGACTTAGATTTTGTCTTATTTTCTCACCTTTATGTTTAATTATTATGTGAAAAATGTTATTGTTGCCTTATTTCATGTTTTAATGCAGGAACCACATTTTGGGTCTATTTTACATTAATTGGAGCAAAAATTGGGTCGATCGGAAAAGTGCAGCTCACAAACTAAAATTTTGGTACGGTCCGTATTAGCCAATACAGATCAGAGCCCCAGTACGGACCTACAAAGGCTAAATAAGCATTAACTCATGGAGCGCTAACTTCTACTAGGGGGAGTATGTCTGTATTAGCCAATACGGACCGTACTCAAGATGCCCTTTGGTGAATTAATTGACAACTGTATCTAGCTGAGATTACTTGACCTTCCAATCATCTCCAGATGGCCATTCACTCTTATAAAAGACTCTGGACTGAACAAAGAATCTTTTATATTTTTTTTATTTCTTAAGTGAGAAGAAAGGAGTATTCTACTGACGCCTAACAACCCATTTGTTCTTTCTACTGATCTCCAGTTCCTCTATTCCATACTCTCTACTTCTCACTTCCTAGTCGTCTCCATTTCTATTTCAATGGTGAGATAACATCGCATTGTTGTGTGGCCCCCATCAGCGTAATTAACTTCACTCTTCAGGCCTTTGGAGATGGTTCTGACTGCCTGGTCCCATTTTTCATTCAGACAACCTTTTCTTCAATATCTCTGACAATTTAGACCCCGTCTGTCTGTGTCTGCTTATCCTTCATGATTTTAACAGGGTTCAGCCCATCAGGCCCAATAAGTCAGTAACTATTCCTTCTTCTCACCAACGGCTATCATTGCATACTCTCCGCCATAGCTAAACACTATTGTGCTGCTGTCAAGAGATGGAAGTGTAAAATTGGAACAATTTTTATTTCCTTTCATAAAGTTTTCTGTCCACAAGAGATGCCTTTATAGGCGATCTGAATTACACTCATTTTTTGTTCAGTTCCTATTCTATTTTACCCAAATTAATTACGAGTGTCCAATTCTTGCTGCGCTGTTCTTAGCAACCTGCCAACCTCCTAATGACCTCTTGATTCCTCATCCATTTGTTTAATAAATGAAGAGTCCTGCAGCTATGGTCCTGGGCCCATCTCATTGTACTCGGGTATTGCGCTGGATCTGAATTCCTTTTCCTTTTTCTAGGGGTGTCAACGGGTACTGTAGGTGGAAGCATTTTCATCTCTGTACTTGTACATGTTACAATAATGAAAATAAAATTATTATTCTTGTTCGTATTCATAAGTTACAGAAAAAAAATCTTATCTTTACTGGTCTTTTTTAATCCAGCATGAGTTGAATAAACAGATAAAAAAGTATTACTGAAATCCCGATTTGTGCTTTGAAAAAAAGTTATTATTTTTGTTCGTACTCATAAGTTACAGAAAAAAAATCTTATCTTTACTAGTTTTTTAATACAGTACGAGTTGAATAAACAGATAAAAAAGTATTACTGACATCCCGATTTGTGCTTTAAATAAAATATTTTTCAAAACCAAAAATATTAATAAATACAATTAATTAGTATTATCAAAATTTAATAAAATATAAAACTTTATCGTATATCATCCGAAGTTTTTATTAATAGTAAATAAAAATAAAAATAAAAATTAGAAATTGAAAAATGTACGGAGAAATTTTAAAAATGAAAAGGTATGTGCCGTACAGAAGCACCTGCCAAAAAAATCTGTTTATTTTTTTTTTGTTTAGGCGTATGATAGAAAATCAATGCCAAGGTGCAACAAATGCATACCGTTGAATTTCCGAAAATTTTAAATATACTATTAAAAAAGAAAGTTAAATCAAATAATTACGATTTAGTCAAAATTTTATTTTTGACACGGTCGCAACGTGAAATTGTAAACAGAAATTGGGTATCCATATCTTTATGTTGTTGATGACACATTTTATGGTCCAATCCAGTGATTTTTTTTATCAATCAGCGCTGAAAATCAAAGTTTTGAGAAAAATAAAATGAAATGTGTCCTCAACGTGACGTTGCAGACACTCAATTTATGTCCGCAATTTCACGTTGCGGCTGTGTCAAAAAAATAAAATTTTGACTATGATATCAAAAATAGAATTGTTATCATTATCATAGTTATTTGGTTGTACCCAGGTGGTAGCTGGTGGTACCTGGTCTTGGATCAATGATGAATAGTGTGTAGGTGGGGTATACTCAGTGTATGTGATTGATAGTGTGTAGGTGAGGTATACTAAGTGTATGTGATTGATAGTGTATGGGTTGAAATGAAATACCAAGTGTCGAGGCAGGATCTGAAATACCAAGTATCGAGGCTAGTATATGATATGCTATAATACATCTATTCAATATAACAGATATCCTATAAGTTATAAGTTTAAGTCTTATAGTTATAAATGATAGGATCACAATTCTAAGTAGTATACATATAAAAGATATCCAATCAGTTATACGTAGTATTTAAACTAGTTTTTGATTGTATCTTCTTAGCGCTTAGGCTACTCTCTATAAGCGTCAATCATTTCTTATGTTATGCAATTTGAGATATCTTTTTCATATCTTTCTTTTAGAATTAATTAGCTATTCCTGTCCTTGAAATAGTTAGTAACTTACTTTTAACATAATTAGTAACATTTGTTATTTTTATCACTACTTATCACTCACTAGAAAATTTAGAAGCTAACAAATACTATATCATTTATAGTTCATGATAGTCTGCTTTCACATGGCGTTCCATATATATATATATATATTATTTTGGCTTTTGATATGGCATTCCGTATATTAGATGCTCTCCGATACGATATGGCGTCTCTTCCGAACGCCATATCTTATGCCTTTTCATTTTTAAATTTCATCTATACTTTTTTTATTTTCTTTATTTGTATTCTTAAATGTTAAGATAATGAAAAATATCTTTGTTCTTATCGTTATCGGATAAGCAAACGAAAAAAATCTTATCTTTATCTGTCTATTCGAATACAATATAGATCGGACAAACAAATAAAAAAATATCATTGACACTCCTACCTTTTCCATCTCTTTCATTATGTCTTTGACCAAGTCAAAATTAGATGTATTTTCTCCCATAGATCGAATTGGATTCATGACAAATTTTGTTCAATTTTTAGCTATTTCTAGAGGCAATAACTACCACAATCCGTGTTTGACATTACTGTTCTTTTAAAAAATTCAAAAGTTGACACAAATGCAGACCTAGTCTGCACACTTTTTTTTCTTTATTTTTAAACATAATTTTTTTAGTTTAGTTTTGATCATATTTTATTAAAAAATTAATAAAATGATTCGCAAACTGAGTCTACGCATGTAGTAACTTCTGAAAAGAATTTAGAACGGTAGTAATGTCAGAATTTTAGGGTGATAACTAAAAATGGTGGAGTTTTTGTCCAAAGGACTTTGGACAAAGTCCCATCCAAAGTTAGTCTTAAACCGTCCGATTTGATTTAAAATTTGCATCAACGGTTTAGATTTACTGGATCATTTAAATTTATTAAGTTTTAAAATTTTTGCACAGATCTTAATGCAAATCAAACGGTACATTGGATGAGATTTTGTCCAAAGCTATTTGGACAAAATCCAATTCCACTAAAAATATTTCCATTGAAAAGTGTTCATGCCAACTTCAACTTGGTCTAAAAGCGTTTCTATTTGAGTCTATTGCCATAGCAGTTGCATGACTAGCTTAGGGGTAGTTAAATAATAATTTTGGTGATATTTTGTAATTTAGATTACTATTTAATAATTCTTGTGTGTACACCATAATGATAACAAAATATATAGATTAACTAGCTTCGAGGCTCGCACCTTCTTTATGCCACCAGCCCAACGCTTTTCGCGAATTCATATCACCTATGGTAACAAAATATTTCTGTCTAGATTTGGACCGTCAGATCAAAATCCATATACATATTAAAGAAGGGGAGTGCTATACTAAGGCCAACTATTTAAATTATGAGAGCTGAGAGAATATTTTGTTTCTAAATGTCCAATTTATCCTTATTCTTTAAACAGAGCCCTTGATTAATGGATCCTCTTCCACTCTCTAACCTAATTAATAATTGAACTAATATAGGAAACTTTCTTTTGTTAGAAATATAAAAATCCTTATGTGATTCTAAATCCTCAAAAATCTTTTCTGTCTGTGATGTTTCAAAAATTATGATTCGTTTATCTTCTTTCTCCTCCAAATTTCTTTTAATTTAAATAGTATTGTACCCAAGAATGAAAATAAATCAGATCGAAAATCAATCGTTGGGATACTTAGTATGAAATCAAATTTTGTGATTATCATATACGCTTAAATTTTGATAGAATTCTGATATAAGAGAAGAGACATCCAAGCTAGAAAAGATACACATAATTGCTGCTACTTGCAAACTGGAAAGACACCCTAGTACGAATGACTGGTACCGAACAAGATCTACAGGTAACTAGCAAACTGATGGACTGACTGGTACAGATGAAGAACTGGTATGTTGACGTGAGTGCATAAAATACCGGACTGGTACAGATGAACTGGTGCGCTAAAAGGATGGCATTGGACATCGAACTGCTATGCTGAGATGAGGGCATAGCATATTGGTACACATGAACCCTGACATGTGCTAAAGCTGGATCACATTTCCACCGCTCTCATTCTCCAAGTTGTTGTTTTTCTATATTTTATTTTCCAAGGATTTTAATGTAGTTTTGTTTTTCATTAAATTTTATTTTGCTTTAATTTAAGCTCAACTGTTTTGAGCGAATTGTGGTTTTTGTAGTTTGTGGGTACAAACTTTATAACTACAATTATTAATCAAATCTGGACAGGACCCATATTTTTCCTAAAAAAAATAATATTTCTGATATAAGCAGCTGAAGCAATAAAATGTAACATGAAAAACAAGAACAACTTGTTATACCCATGTAGAAACTGTACTAGTTTCATTGATGATAAAAAAAATTTCCTCAAATAAAATAAGAACAACTTTGTAAGATATATCTGAATTTTGGAGTGGCATAAATCTTCTTATTGATCTTTATAAAGGTTTAATTAGTTTATACATGATTAGAATGTAAATTTTGAAACATTACCGAAGGAAAAGATTTTTGAGGATTTAAATTTTTTTTATTTTTCTAATGGAAAAAACTTTCCTATATTAGTTCAATTATTAATTAGGTGAGAGAGAGGAAGAGGATCCGTTAATCAAGCAACCTGATTAAAGAGCAAGGGTAAATTGAGTATTTAGAAACAAAATATTCTCTCAGCTCTCAGAATTTGAATAGTTGCCCTTAGTATAGCACTCTCCATTAAAGAAACATACCCATTTTATTTCGAGCCAGATTAGTCCGAATTCTGATCAGACAGTCTGGGTCTAAAGTCTAAACAGAAATATTCGGGTATATATGGACTCGTATTTCCACTGCATAGCAGCTCCGGTTAAATCAAGATAATATTTAATTAGAGTAAAAGCCAAATTGCATGATGTCAGGCACGTGAAATTAGCTGATATAATAGCCAACTCAACCACTCAGTAGACCAAAACAAAAACAAAAACGTCATTTTTAGACCAAACCAAGTCAAATTCTTGGTTGTTCAGTCTTTAAGGAATTTAACATTAATTACCACTTTTTTAATCACGGATTGTGGTGATTATTGCCATCAGAATAGGCCATAGATTGAAGCAGGTGAAATGGTGGAACTGGCTACAATCAGGACAACAGGCAATATTTATCTGGTACCGGTTAATCCAAATTCTTTGACAAAGAATCAAAATAATATATTAAAAAAATATATAATTAAAAAAAAATATAAAACCTGATCAAAAGCTGTTTCTGAGAAATTAGTCCCATTAACTCTATTAAATTCTAGAAATTGCAGATCTGACACGTCCTCCATCTGAGATTGCAGACACCAAAGAGGTGTCTGTAACCTCAGATGGCGGACACCAATATGTGTCCGCTACATACTTTTTTTGTATTTGACATTATTTGATAGAGCCGAATTTTTAATTTTTTTGTTAATTTTCAAAAATAGATGGAGAAACTTATAATTTGAATATACTAGAAGGAACATAAAAAAAATAAAAAAAATATCTTATAATTTAGATGTACTAGAAATACTATGAAATATTTTTCAGGCAGGATTTTTTACGGGTGTAAAGAAAATTAAACTATTTTTTTGTGTGTTACTAGAAAAAAGTAAAAATATTTTGGATCTCTGTTATTGATACCGTTCAAAAATCACTTCTGAGTATATAAAAAATTATCGTGGTCCTTCTAGTACATTCAAATTCTAAGGCACTCCATCTATTTCTCTAGAAGTGATTTTAGGAATATATTAAAATAGATGGAGTGCCTTAGAATTTGAATGTACTAGAAGGACCATGATAATTTTTTTATATACTCAGAAGTCATTTTTGAACTGAGATCAATAACTTAGATTCAAAACATTTTTATTTTTTTCCGGTAACACATCAAGAATATTTTAATTTTTTTTACAGTCGCAAAAAATCATACCTGAAAAATATTTCATAGTACTTCTAGTACATCTAAATTATAAGATATTTTATCTATTTTATTTGATATTCCTAGTACATTCAAGTTATAAGTTTTTCCATCTATTTTAGAAAATTAATAAAAGAATAAAAAATTCGGCTGTCGAATGATGTCAAATAAAAAAAAGGAATATCCGTAACCTGAGGTTGCAAACCACTTTTGGTGTCCGCCATCTAAAGGTTGCGGACACAGAAAATGTGTCCGGACGTGTTCCAGAAAAGGATGGTTATTTGGTTTATTTTTTTGGTGAATGCAATATTTAAAAATTTCGGCAATACGACAGAGGTATTTGTCAATTCCTTCCCAAACGCATTATTTCTTTTATTTTCTATCCTATTTTTGGCTTTTCTAATTATTTAGGCGGCAATGTACTACTGTTTTTTATATCATTCTATTTTTTATGTCACTTAACATGTTGAATTAGTAGTGAAGACTGAAGAAATAAAAATGTCTGCTTGTCATTGACTTGTTTCAAGCACTTTTTTTCTAAGCATATAAAAAAGATTCTGTAACATTATTTTTCACAAGTCTTTACTTTTTTTGATGAAAAGTCATCACCCACCATTCTTATTGTATGTACTAACTATTATCAGACAATGACTGATTTATTTTTTAAATACGAGTTGTTATCTGCTATTACTTTTTTCGATGAATCAAAGACCAAAATTTCGATTAATGTAATTTAACCGATTTAAAACAAAAAATAAAATGGAAACCAAATTAAACAGCAAAAACCGACTAAGTCTGATTTTTTCAACCAATTAAACCAACCAAATTATCCGCAAAAATTTCGGTTCGGTTCAAAACCAAGAAAACTAAACCCCACAGTTCCGATTTTCCGCATTACCTCACCGTTTGAGTCTGAATACGAACCGTCCGATCAGAATCCGGGCTAATACAGCCCAAGTCTGTAATGGACGTGTCCGTTTAAGATACGTTTTAATATATAAGGAACGATCCAGATTTAAACACAAACAGTGAGGTACATTAGGGGTAGTATTCCACGCGCCAGTCGCCGTAGAGTAGACTTTACAGCGGGACCTCTCTCTGTCTCTCTATCTCTTTCTCTCTCTTTTTGTCAGTTTTTTTTTTTTTTTGATTTGACTTTCTCTCTCTTTTTGTCAGTTGGCAGTGGCTGCCTCTCCATCGTTTTCTCACTCTTTCACAAAACAGCAGTGTCTGACTATCCTTTTGAATCTCAAATCCCTCCCTCTTTGTAAGAGAAACTCAGATAGAACGTGATTTCTAGATTGAATCTTAGCTCAAGCACTGGGGTTTCCCGGTTCTATAAACTACAGATCTATGATTTCGGGAAATGAAATCATCGTTTTCTCTATCTGAAGCCAGTCTTGCTCGATTGTATATGTAGCGGCGCTGTTGCGATGAATTACTGTAGCAGTTCCGTTTTCTTCATAGCCTTCGTGCTTTTCGCCATTGCCACAGAGGTGAGTGCGAAAAACTGAGACTTTTACTCTTGTATTTTGCCAATATTTGCTTCTTTAAGTTGTGTGTTTTGGGCTTTATCGAGTAAGTCAGGCTTCAATCCTTGACAGATTGGATTTATTAGGATATAATTTGAAAGCACATTAATTCAACCCCAGTTTTTCTTAATATGCAATTTAAATTTAACTGATACTATACAAGAATTGAACAAAACCAATCGAGTAGCCTATTTTGGATATGATTTGGGATTAGGCAGTTCTGCTTATTTGTAGTGAAACGGTCTCTGGCAAATTTATCATATCTGCATGGATTTTCCATCGTATAACTGGTTCAATGAGTTGCAACTGACCCCAAAATGTGGAATTGTGTCCACACAATTGTTAGACTGATGGGTGTTCTTTGAAAATAGCAAGAATTTTTTTTAAGGTTAGGTGGGCAGATGCCTCCTAACTGATATATTAATAAATAGAAGTATTTACAGCACCTCAAAGTATTTATATGTACAGTATTGCTAACTAAGAATTACAATTCAGCAACCTAATTAACTACGTAGATCACCAGTACACAGAATTTGTTCTTCTCTGTTGAGTAGCGAGCCCCCCTTCACTACAGGTTGTTATACCACAGTTGCACCTGTATGCTGGTATCTTGTACCAGTACCGGCACCACCTTATTCTCTTTAGAAAAGACTCTTCTATTCCTCTCTCGCCAGTCGCCATAGAGCCCACACACCCGCAGCTAGTCCACAGTGTGTCCCATATTGCCCTCCCATTCAGCCCGATAAATCGACCGTGCCTCAACCAAAAATCTGAAAATGACTCATAGGAATTAGATGGCAGTGGGATGTATTGTGCAGCCAGGCACCTCCAGAATCTGTTTGAGTAGCTGCATTTCCACAAAATGTGATCCGAACTCTCTAGCAGGTTTTCTCCACACAGTAGTACGCAGCCCGGGTTAATGTTGCATCCTCTATTGAGTAATACCTGCTGTGTCAAAATTTTGTTTTGCACAGCCATCCATAAAAAACCTTTACCTTGAGCGGAGACCTCAGCCTCCATAGAAATAGCAAGGATTATTTTAGTGTTTTCAAAATGCTCTTTCTTAAATAAGTATCCGACTTTACCAATGGCTAATCACTATCAAATGCAACAGAATTGAGATAAATCCAAAAAAAAAAAAAAAGTAAGCAACACAAGGTTAGTTGTTTGCCTGTTGATAGCTGCAAAATAGCATATATACTCCTGAATCAAAAGATTTCTGATTTCCATGATAATATTATCACACATCACTTATTTTGCTAATTTTCTTCAAGTTTGCTTGAACTGCCCCTTGTTTTAGTATAATTTTGTAATCCTCCCGTCAGTGCCTGTTTCAAAATAAATTTGTTTAGTTAGCATTGACTTTATAGGGTATCTTTGATATTCTTCGCTTTTGGTGGGCCACGAGTCATAATTATTTGAAGTTTCATGGTTTCACATGAAGTTTTGTAGGTACTTCACTATTACAGGCTAAAACAAATGATGAAGTTAAGATTTTTCTTCTTTTTACTACCACATGCACTTTCTCCAAGATCTAAATCTGAATGTTATTTTGACTTTTATTCATATGTTGGTAATTTTCAGGCTATTTCGGATAGTAATAATACTACAAATGTAATACACATGTTTCCACCTAATATTGCCAATACCATGAAAGAAACGATCAGCAAACTAAATGATACCAAGAAAAGCAATGAGAATGACAATATGACTGCCACCAAAGAAACGGTCAGCGAACTAAATAAAACCAAAGAGAGTGGCAATATGACCGTAATGCCCCTGAGACGGGATGAGCCACTTAAGAAACTGAATGAATCAAAGACGGAACTAGGCGAAAATGGGGAATGGATCTCCTTTCCGGATCTAGAAGAATGTGATCCGTCTAATAGATGTGTGGATGAGAAAAATATGTTCATTGCTTGTTTGAGAGTGCCTGGAACAGGTACATGATTTATGTGAGAAAATATTATGATAGTATTCCGGACATGTAATATGGATCCTCACAGGGGTTATTTGTACTTCGTAGAATTTGGGTGAGGATAAACAGAAAAATAGAAAAAGCATAGGAAATAAACTGATTAACCACATGACTGGTACGATTTCAATTGCATGTATCAAATTTACTATGGTGGATCCGTACCAGCTTTCATATGTGTAATATTATTACCAGTCATTATTGGTCAGAGGCTAATAAATATTCTACAATCTAAAATACCTTCTAAAGAACTAAATATAAAATTAGCATGTTGATATATGAGTTTTTCTTCTCTATTTACATAGCACTTCATATGTAAATAACTCCTTTTGAACCTGTTTTCCAGTATTGATAGTTACAAGTACAAACCCAGTATCACAGATATGGTTTACTGGAATCTTTTATTTTCATCTAATGAACTATTAGTTCACTATGTATTAATACCAAGGTATGTTTTTGACATTTTGTACCAGATTCCCTCGCGCTTTCTCTTCTTATAGAGAATAACAGCACGGATTCGCTTGAGATAAAGATTGTCGCACCGACTTTTGTAAATCTAGAGCAGTCACAGGTCCAGCTTAAGGCTAAGGAACACAAGAAGGTACTATACCCATTAGCTAGTTTTAACTTGTGTTACTCAGACTATGATTTGACAGATACTGGACCAACAGATATAAAAAGCACGTAAAAAAGAAATATTTTTTTAGAAGCAGTTTTTGATGTTTGCAATCCTTTAGATCTCAATTAAATTCAATAGAAAGTTTAGAAGGCTAGAACAAATGCAAAAGGAATTATAAATTGTGATAGGACAGGTACTAGGCCAGTGTCTAATTGAAAAAAAAATACAATGTATGAATAGCTAGCATGTACCTGTCATGATTGATTATTGTATCAAAATTTGCACCCACTCTCCCTCTCTAATATATTAATTTACAAAACTCAGGTCAAGGTTTCACTAACCGACGGTGCAAATGACACCACAATTCTTCTGGTATCACAAGAAAGCCACTGTAGCCTCAACCTTCGCAACACTCTCCTTCTAGAACCTCCTAGAACCTCTTCTCTCTTTATTCACCTCCTCACACGCTTCACCTTAATTTGCTTCCTACTTGTTGCAGTGTCCTTCCTAGTACTTACCTACTTATTTGTCAAATTCCGAAAAAACCATCCTGAAGTAGGGTTCCTATACCAGAAACTGGATTTGGAGCTGCCCGTGTCGACCGGTGGGAGGGAATTTTCTGAAAGAAACCCCGATAACTGGGATAGTTGGCATGATGAAGAGGCACCCTTGACACCTTCTAAACCCTTATCTAAGCCATTGTCTAAAGGGCTTAATTCGAGAAAAATTAGCAAAGAGGGGTGGAAGACATGATCAGTAATCTTTTTTTTATATATATATTTTTTTTTGCAAATGCCACCCAGCATCTGTTCTTTCTGTAAAATCAGTGAAAAATGCTGGGTGATAGTTGCAAAGGTGAGAAGTATTGGTGTTGTTGCAAATTTTGGTTTAACCTTTACGTTTTTTTTTTTTTTTTTTTTGGCATTGCGGGTGGGTAATTAAAATAGTGACTAGGACTTGGTAGATGCAAAAGATATTTTACCAACAAAGTATTTCTTTGGATGGAATTTTAACCAGCCGTTTCTACTACTGTGTCCGAATGCAATGTGAACTTGATTCACTGCAAGGCAAAAGCAATGTGAACTCGATTCATCGTTAATATCACAAGGGAAGTGTAAAGGTGTCATCTGGTGTGTCCTCTTGTTCATTAAATGATCGAAGTATCATGCCTAAAATATAGAGTTGCTATACTACGAGTTGAATTTCCTTTGTGCCTTCCCATTTTTGTCTTGTTGAGGAGATTTATCATTGT
Source organism: Carex parvula (assembly GCA_025461045.1). Taxonomy (NCBI): domain Eukaryota; kingdom Viridiplantae; phylum Streptophyta; class Magnoliopsida; order Poales; family Cyperaceae; genus Carex; species Carex parvula. Next base: position 282,572 of record JAJGRW010000427.1, read on the forward strand.
TTACTGGCGTTTTTGTAAAATAGGTAAATTGATGTTGCTATAGCAAAAGATGAAATTCACTGTCTTTAGCAATAAGAAAAAATATTTTCACTTGGAACGTTGAGTGAATAAGCATCGTCTCTTTTGTCATCACTCTCTGTCTTTCTGTGTTCTGGATCATAAAATTTTAATTAATTTAGTGTATTTTAATACCATCCGAATTTAATTTGAATTATTCCAGTATCAAGACTATATGCAAAGAGGCCCTTAACAAAATTTTATTGAATTTAAATACAGATCAAACAGTTGTTGAAAGCCGTCTGATCTGCGTCTTTGATCTGTATTGGATAAATTTATTAATATCTAAATCTATTCGCACAAATTGCAGCACAGATTAGACGCAGAGACTAGAAGGCTTAGAATGACACAGAAAGAGGATATATTCGCAGTTTTGAGCTTTGTAGATGCCACCAAAACCAACCAAAGCTTCTTCGAGTTCCAAACAAAGGAATCATGGCCACACTATACAAAGGTGTACACTAAATCATATCAGATGATTAGCAAAGTTGGCAAATGCCAAGTCAAAGAAAGACAATCAATTGCTACAAAAATGAAAGGCAAATATTATTATGCCCCAGTGATACTTACAACATATGGAAATTATTATTTCCAATAATAAATGTAGTTCTAATGATTATGAAGAAAACCAAATTAAAAAAGCCTAATGAATGATCATGAAGAAAACAATGGAGGTATATCCAGGTGCGGATTCAGGATTTCTGTCAGAGTAGGGCACTAATCGGATTTAAATAGCTAGTCGGGTTAAAACCCATTACTTTATCAGGTACATAATTGCAACTCAATACCTATAACTATGTTTATTAAAAAATATGTTATAATCATGAAATTGATTGACACCGTACTAAAATATTTTTTCTATGCTAATTAAAAATTTGTTTGGCACAATTCAAAGTGGGATTGTTCTTAGCAAATTAGCAAATTGAAGTTAAAACTTAGATAAAAATTTACTGAAATATATGTATTGTAAAATGTCCAAAAAGTTCGGCCAGCCGATTTCCTTAGAATTGTAATGATAGATCCCACCGTTAGACATTTCTTGTTATCTTCTTCTCCTTCATTATATTTACGAAATAGAACATCGCAGTCATAAAAAAATGAAATACGCAAAATCGACCAAAGCACGGAAAGAATCGGTTCAAGAATCAGACTAGCTTAGGCCAGAGGTAGGCACTATATCATTCCAGAGATAAGCACACTGAACAATTAGTATTGAATCAAAAATAAAAATTCAAATCTAGAAATAAGTACTTACATACCTAATTCCTTCTTGGATCCGTTGTTGGGTATATCACAAAATCCAGAGGATAAAAGAAAAGATAGTGCTATAGAAATACCACACAAATTTTTTTACCATTGAGTACATATCTTATAGACCCTCAAAGATGAACACAACGTATTTCGAGGTCCCTATAAATATTACATGCATTGTACCAGCAAACTATTGCACAAAAATTGATACAAAACAAACACAACCTAGCTATTATAAGAATATTATACTCCTTGGTTAAATTCTCAAGGAAAACTTGATGTACTTTCAAAAAGAAAACTCAGAATAAAACCAGATCTCTACTAAGAAAAGAACAAAACTAAATTAAATACTAGTATTCCCGAAATTTTTTTTGTTACCACCCGGTTAATTTCTAATTAAATAATTACCACCCTAATCAACTTATTTTAAAAAATACCACCCACGTTTTCCCAGTCCGCGCACCAAACTAGGCTGGTGCGCACCCTGGAGAAAGGTATCATTTGGTGCTCTAACTGGTGACGCGCACCAAGTGGTGCTCTTCCCCAAGAGTGCGCACCAACCCGTCCATGCAAATTAATTTTTGATCTGCTGAGCAGTGTAAAAAACTGAGTAATTTGGTGCACACTCCGGGAAAAGGGCACCACTTGGTGCGCGCCCAAATGGTACCCTTTTCCAGAATGCACACCAGTCTAATTTGATGTGCAGATTGGAAAAGCGTAAGTGCTATCTATAGAAAAAAAAGTTGATTTGAGTGGTATTTGTTTAATTAGGAATTAATGTAACTAAAAAAATTTCGGTTAGTATTCTCATAGAGATACTAGCAGATCTGCAGGATACTTTTTTTTTTAAGAACTCGCGTCTTTTTCCATACATAAATTGATACTGTATGCTTATGCTTACATATACAAACATGGGACATGCCTATGATAAAAATCCGTCTGGTACTGATTTCTAAAAAGAGAAATGAAAGATTGCTACACAAATTTATCAAAATTCACAATAAAATTACAAAATGAAACTAAAAGAAAAAACTAAACAAAGAGGATCCTCTATGAGTACGGCCAAAAACCATCTTTCTCTGGCTTCTTTACAAATATATCGTTGTATTCTGGCCGAGATGTCAGATCCTTGAAAATGAGAAAGGCGACAATGAAAAAGAGCACGAAGAGGATCTCAAACTCCGCCAGGCGCACAAACGCAAACATTGAGTTCACCGCCTTGCTCAACCCTGACTCGCCATGAGCCCGGTTCACCGAACTGCCTCGTGTACCTCTGCGTCGGTGCTGCACGTTCTCCATAGTAAGATTTCTCAAGTCCAGCGCGTGGACTGAATCTGCAGGATATTGATTGAAAGAATCATAAAAAAAAAGATAAATAGAGAACATATATTATGAAAACCCTCAGCAAATTGATAGTATTTCAAGTTTTCAACACAAGGTCCCCGAAGCTCAAATTTAAATGTCAATGGCTTACTTTTCTTTTCCTATTTTGAGGTGGGAAGTGGCAGTGGGGGTTGTAAATAAGAAATTCATATCCTCTAAGGTACCTCAATTGAAATGAGCACTATTCCCAGGTAAGTGTTATTCTCATGCATCCCAGGTAAGTGTTATCCTGGTTACAGCATCATTGGGCCTTCATAAGCACAAGTGAAAATGTATTTTCACCAAGAAACAAAAAAGAAAACCCCAGAAAAATTATTTAGACCAAGCTTGAACAACATTTTTCAAATTGAAACTTTAAAAAGTGTTAAATTACACTGAAGTGAGTCCATAAATCAATCTCTAAAAACTTATTTGAGAAATGAAAACCCCGCATCACATTTTAATACGAAAACTAAATTCAAACTTCACAAATCTTGATACGTGCAAAATCCAAACTTCATTCGATATTTGTGAGGCCGTAAAATGCGAAGTCAACTTTAACAAAAAGCTTCATAAAAGCTCTTAATAAAAAATGGCATTGGGGAGAATCTCATATTCTAAAAGGGGTGCAGATTTTATCTACATTTTCCTATTCTATTGGATCTCATAAAAAAAAGATCTCATATTGTTGTACAAGGATATTTAGCTATATTTTAAGAGGATCTATTACTAAACTTTACAAGACAAAGAAAAAAGTATCATTTTTTCCCTTGGCTCATTAGCAAAAACCAACTTTTTGTCCTCTTAAAATTACTCTATGCAAACAATAGCTGCCATTTTGGTAGTGTTTCACTAACAATCAGATTCATAACATAAATGGACAAATGCAATACTGTAATTCTTCACAAAAAAAAAAACAAAATAATGCTGCAGAGCAATAGATTCAAATCTTATAATTACACAAGTTTAAAAAACTGTTCAGAAGACATCAGTGAACAATATTATCAACAAATGCAGAAACATAAAAAGACACAGAAACAAGTTTAAGATACTGTAATTCTAAGGAGATGTGTGTTACTGAGGGGAAAACAAGAAAAATAAATGAAATTTGGGCCTTCAGATTGTTCATAAATGTGTTTATACTACTGTTTCAACATGACAAAGTCACTGGAGCCCAAATATATAATGTGCAAATCAACAAATTCGTATCCTCTGCATTAACAGAACGTGCGTTAATAGATCTAGACCGTCCGATTGAGATCCGCACTAATATTAAACGGCCGAATTCAGATCTTCCCCGGTACCGTAATAGGGAATCTTTTACAATTACTTGATCTGGACCGTTCTTTTTAACTTGGCACGAATCTCAAAGCCCAATAATACTGCCCCCTCCATCAGCCCGAATCCCAAAGCGGTTGGGAGTTAATCTCAAATCGTAAAGTGAAGGGAATCTTTTACAGTAATGGAGAGGATACTTGTCCCCCGTGCATCATACGCATGGGCCTGATTGGCTCCTATCCTGATCAGCCGGCCGAGATGCATTAAAGTAAAAAGATGCTCTTTTGAGTTAATGCAGAAGATGCGGACTCCAAATCAACCATGTCAGAAAATAATCCAGGGGGGATATAAATCCAGAGTGGTGACCGAATTCGCATCCTCTGAGATATCTCAAACTCTGAGTGTTTTTTTTTTTTTTGGAAAATCTCAACCGTTCAAATATGTTCTGCACGAATCTCAAAACACAAATAATACTGGCCCCCTGTGCTATCCCCGAATAGGCACCGTACACGTCGGTCACGCAAAAGTTGAGATATCTCAGAGGATACGCACTCGTGGTGACCCCACGCATGGCTACGAATTTCAGAAACAAGCTAACTTTGAATTTTTATTTTTTTAAGATGGTAACTAAAACAATTCGGCACATGGCTGAAAGCCAAAACATATATTTACCATTTGAATTTGTCAGACCGTCCGATCAGAATCTGGGCCAATGCCTGCAATGCAGTGGTCCCCTTTAAGATTCATGCTAACGAACAGACACTGGATTCAAACTCAACATTTGAGGTGTCTTGGGTAATATGAATTCTGCGGGGGAGGGGGGATCCATATCCTCAGCATTAAATCACCGTTTGAGTTTTAATCCTATAAACTTACTTTCCAATTTTTAGTTTTGTCATGATCCCTTCTGTAATGTAGCAATTACAAATCCTTCTCTCTCTTCTCCTTCTATCAATCCATCTGTCCATCCATCGAACAACATTATATATTGGGCTACAACAGTGACATGGAATTTGAGATATTCTTTTACCACATCTTTTCATCATTAGGCCAGTAACTTAGAATAAAAGAATAACAAACATTTAGTAAGGCCACAGATGTAGTGCAGCATAAAGTCATCTACTTAACAAGATAACAACAATACAAAAATAAAAGCTAGAATTAGGAGCATTTGAAGATCAAAGAAGAATTATTATTGTGCCTCAATGGCAGCAATAATATAGAAAAATCATCACAGTGCAATCTGATAATTTCGTGCATTTTCGCATCCTAAGTGTCAAATTTAGAGAATAGGGAAATGAAACGTAATCAAGCAAAAAATCAGCAGGTAATAAAACATGAAGTTTAAAATGCATTGTGATAAGAAGACCCTTAGTAAATATCATAATTTGTTTTTCAACACACTGTTCTCTGGGGTCCATATTAAAATGTACATGTCTGCTATCCGTGTGAGAGGTCACAGGTTCAAAACCCGGATGGGGGATCCCATGCAGATATTAAAACAGTTGGCTGCCTTGATTGCCAACTTTACTCAAAAAAAATGTACATGTCTAGCTTGCAACGAATTCATATCACCTAAGGGTGTGCTCCTCAAACGAGGGATAAGGAAAGGGACATTAGAACTACACATGCAACAGGCAGCAAGAAATGTTATAAAAACACACCCACGCGCATGCACACACAAGCGATGGAGGCGGAGGAGGAGAGGAGAAGAGAAGAGAAGAACTAACCTGGCATAAAAACCTTAATCCAAAACCCTAAATCCAAAATTCATGTACATTCTGATTGGACTTCAACAGAGAACATCATTTTCGGATCTCCATTCTTATACTTATTAAACAACATTAGGTCTTCATCACAATAAATACAATGCATTTTAAACAAAAAACATAAATTGAAAAAAGCACGCAATAAACAACAGATTAAATACTTCACTACGTACTGGATGCTGTATCAACAAGAAAAGTTGAAAATTTTATCATGGGAAGATCAAATAGCAAATTCAAAAGCAACTTGCGGAAATTGACTGAAGAAACAGATAAAGCATCAGAGAGATTCCCAATTATACCAAGTCTTCGTCCCTTTTTGGAAATTCAAAACGGAATACAGATTTCTCTGTCTACATCCTCGTCATCACTTGCATAACCTCGTCAAACAAAAGTCTTTGAATTATGAAATTAAATCAGTATTCACAAGCTAAAAGCTTCATTTTTTTTTTTCATCAAAAGCTCGTTAAGGAAAAAAGAGCAAAAAGTAAACAATAGATCAAAAAGCACACTATTAGGCGATGGTGTCCAAGAAATCGAACACAAGGGATGTAGATTTCATTTTCATAAAGGAAAGAAAGAGAAATATACTAAAGAAGAGATCTAATACCTGCGAGAGCTGCTATGTGAGAGCACCTTTGGTTGGGGTTTCTGACTTTCTGTGCGCCTGCGCATACGAACTGCGGAGATGCTCAAAGAAAAGGAGAGAGAGGCTTAAGTGGTTTTGGGCCGCACGGCCCGTCTAAGCCAACCACGGCCCCTTAAGTCAGTAAGAAGAAAAGCCTTGAATAAATAAGATGCTCTTTGCATTTTTATCTGCTCATCCATCTTAAAAAAATAATTTGTAGAATGTATGAGAATATTTTTTGTCAATTTCTAAAAGCTAAAACAAATCAAAATTAATTGTCTGAGTGCAATAAAAATACATAATTAAATCCAACTATATACAACTCAAAATTATATCAATTTTGAAGTTGAATAATTTGAAACTCAGTTCGAATCGACCCAACCTACAACATTGAATCAGGTTTAATTTTGTATATAATATCATAAAATTATAATCATTCTAATTTAAAGAGGACAATTCTGTAAAATGTAAAGCGACGTAACAATAAGAGGCGGATCTACTTAGATCCAATGGGGTCAATTGACGCCATTTAATTTTAAATTTTTTATATTTATGTTTATTTTTCTATATAATTTAGCAAAATATTATGATACAACAACATTGATCTCTTTTTTGGATAAATTTTTTATATAATTGATCTAATAGTTTGAAATTTTTTATATAATTGATCTCATATATATTTCACTTTTATTGTTCGAAAGTCTGACTCCACCTCTAATAACAATTCTCATAAAAAAAAAAAAACACAAATACTGAATTTTTTTTTAAATATTTCGAGCCGTGCGATCGTCTTCCTTACTGAAATATTCTCTGGATATCTGGATTGAACTCTAATAGATGATTCGGTTGATTAGCATGTTGACTAGTCAATAGAATGGTTAGTTAGACATTAGAACAAAACTGAATTCTGTTATTCAGCTGGTAATAGAGTGCACACTGCACATTATAGCACGGCAGTGATTAGTCGAATGTAATTATAGAAGCAGCCTCTTGTAACAGAGAAAGATTAATCAAGAAATCAAATTCATTCTATCATTCTATTCTTCAAAGTACATTCCTTCAAACTCGTTTCGTATCTAATTCTACACCTGGTCCATCGTTGGGTTGGTTCTACCTGTCGGAGATTCAAAGAGAGACTCGTCTCTCTCTCTCTCTTTGTCCGAACAGGAGATCAGTGGTGTTCGCTAGTCTGCCATGGAAGGGATGAAGTGGAGAAGGACTCCAAACGAAGGAGGAGAGCCTTCTTATGCTCCGTCTGAAAGACAAATCGCGGGAGGAGAGACTTCTGATACTCCTCAAAATGAGACTGAAGGAGGTAAAGAGATTCAAGTCACGATCGATCCTGACTTACTGGACTGCTCCATTTGCTTCCAGCCCTTGTGCTCTCCAGTTAATCACGTAATTTTAGTTTCAAGGTCTCGTTTTCATTATCTGTCAGAAATTACCGATCATTTACTGGTACGATACCTCAGCTACCTGCAACAGTTTGAGATTGGAGATCAACTACCTGATGTATTCTCGTTGTGCAACTCTTTGGAGTTAGCAAGCTACCTTTTTATGCAATTAGGTAGAATAGAGTAACTCAACAATTAGGTAGAACAGTCAAGAGATGAAGTTAGCTTTTGTGCTAAGGCAGTGCTATGCTGTTTCTGGCAAATTAACAACTATGATGTGGGGTTGTAGTGATCACACTACACCAAATTTTGGATGTACATACAACAGTCAGTTTCAGCAATGGAACAGGGCGCAAAGCCTTATTTAAAAAAATAATAATAATAATAATCAAGAGATGAATGTCAGAATTCAGTTGTTTTTATGCATTGTAGTGTGCTCTTTTTTATTAATGAAATACGTACGGGTTTGCAATAAAAAAAAATTGGTGTGTCTGGATTCTGAGTTTGTTTGAACTTGTTAGAGTAATTCAACAATTAGGTAGAATAGTCAAGAGATGAATGTCAGAAGAATTCAGTTGTTTTTTATCAGCATTGTACTGTGCTCTTTTTTATTAATGAAATACATACGGGTTTGCAATACAAAAAAATGGTGTGTTCTGGATTCTGAGTTTGTTTGAACTTGTTAGAGTAATTCAATTAGGTAGATTAGTCAAGAGATGAATGTCAGAAGAATTCAGTTGTTTTTTATCAGCATTGTACTGTGCTCTTTTTTCTTAATGAAATACATACAGGTTTGCAATAAAAAAAAAGTTGGTGTGTGCTGGATTCTGAGTTTGTTTGAACTTGTTAGTGAAGTCGGTAAAAAGATGACAAACATATCTATTCGTTTCTTCTTTTTCTGTTTGGATGTCATTTGCAATTATTATCTCAAAAGAATGACGAGTGTTCAGTCTCCTTTCTTTCCTCATCTCTAACATTTGATGATAACCTAAAACATTTTGTTTTTACCTCATATTGCTAAAGCAAAAACTAAACAAATTCACTTTTGACAGTGTGAGCATGGTCATGTGGCGTGTCATTCCTGTTGGTCTAGACTACAACAAAAGTGTCACGTCTGCAGGGCTCCGGTAGTGTCCCGCTGCATCGCACTCGAGAAGATTTTGGAATCTGTACATATTCCTTGCACTTATGCCCATTTAGGTTGTCGCAAGTCTGTTTCCTACTCACAAAGGCAAGTGCACACTGATATGTGCGAGTTCGGCCTCTCTTTATGCCCAATTCCAGGCTGTGCTCACAAGGCTTCTTCAGGTGCACATTTTTTCTGGTCGACACTTTTTTGGTCCTGGTATTAGTACAACTAGTACACTAACACGTAAGCAAAACAATGACCATAAGCACAAAAATGCATGGAGTAATATTGTGGAATGGCAGTGTACCAAGTATTGGTTGGTACTACATGGTTGTATTGTTCTTGATTGAAACTTAAACTGCGTGTGGTACAGCTAATTACTAAATCATTAGTCTTATGTGAGCCTTGATAGGCAAATCCTTGATTCCTCAATTTTTCTGATGGGAAGTTCGTTTGCAAAATCAAAGCTTATTTTGGTTCTTTTTATTTCTTTTTGCACAATTTCGTAGGAGAATGGTGGGAACATTTTCTGGAAGACCACCTGGACCCCAGCAGTTACTACAGTTATGGTCAATCCATCGGTATACTATTAAATGAAGAGGATCTTTACTATGCCCTTTTTGGACCGGGTGACCATCTGTTTTTGCTTGTGAAGGAATCCATTCCCAATGTTGGGATTGCTCTCTCGTTATATTACATTGATCTGCCCCATCGGGACCAAAATGTTTTCCCATATGAACTTAAGGTGGTTACTTGGAAGAATTGTATTGCAAGCTCGGTGCAATTAAACTCGCAAGCCGTTTCTATCAAGGAGTGGAAGAGAGGCGAAGTGTATGGTACTTATCTTTTGGTAGCATTAGGGTTTACAGAGCAAAATATTGAGGTACATGTATGTTTGTAATCTCCTTGTTCTGGAATTCTGTAAAATCAGTGAGGGTGATACTTGTAAAGTTGAATTCTGTAAAATCAGTGAGGGTGATACTTGCAAATTTTGGTTTAATTTTTAGTTGTTTTTGCTTTGCGGGTGGGTAATTGAAATAGTGACTTGATAGATGCAAAGATATATTTTCATCAAAGTATTTTTTGAAAGATCCAAGTATCATGTCTAAATATAGAGGCGCTATAGACTAGTACGAGTTGAATTTCTTTTGTGCCTTCCCACTTTTGCCTTATTGATGAGATATTTCATTGTTTACTAAAACAGGTTATTTGTCTAGAAAATTTGGAGAGTTAGTTCCTTATTTTAGAGTTTGTTTTTTTAAAATAAGTAAATAGATGTTGCTATAGGAAAAGGTAAAATTCACTCTCTGTCTTTAAAAAAAAAAAAAAAAAGTCACTTGTAATGTTGAGTGAATAAGCATTGTCTCTTTTGTCACCATTTATGTGCTCTGTTTCTTCACATAATGCTTATCAAGTAATGATAATGAATCTCTATTATGTGAGCTTGAAATGTTTTAATTTTGTTTGGGTTCTCTGTTTTGGTGAGGAAAGGACCTCCTATGATTATGTTTCATTAAAATGAAGAAGAATGATATGTTACATGCTTTACATGGGGAGGAAAAACAGAGAGCCAAATTGAACAGGTGTTTCTTTTTTTTTTTTTGTGTGGATATAGATCCACCGATTTCATTTGATTTTATTTGAAATCGCAATGTGTTTAAGGAGCTCAAGTACCAAACCACTGGTACCACTCCAAAAAAGAGGCGTGGGAAATTGTACCAGATCCCAGACTTTTTATGATTTTAACAGAATGGTCCCTGAAACATAACTTATTATGGTCTACCATTAAATTTAACAATCTAAATTCATAGTTGAGTAATGTAAGGGCAAGTGACAAATTAAAATGTGGTGCAGCTGGTGCGTCACCTCTGAAATTTGTCTCTATAATGCCAAATTAAACGTCAGTGAAGGTTCTACTGCAGAGAAAACGACAGAAACAAGTGAAGCACGATCTTTGTATGAAAATGTATTTGGATGTCAAATTTTACGTTTTTCATAATTTTTTTACTGTTTTTGAAATAGATACAAAATCACTTGATCTAAATATTTTAAGACTATTCAAAAGTAGTAATTTTCTACCAATCTAAAAAGATAGTAAAAAATTTAAAAAATGTAAAATGTGATCTCCATGTACATTTCATATGGAGATCATGACGAATGGTTCGGATCAACTATTTAGACTTTGAAAATAAAAATATGAATCTGTACTACGGACCAAAGTGCGCTATGCATAGTATCGCAACCTCACTCTTTTTTTTAGGAGATTAAATGAGAGTCATAGTTTACTAGATTTCCTATATTCTTTTACCCGGAGCAATACTTTAACTACTAAACTAGACGTGTGATTCTGAAACATTTGTTAGTAGAATTAAAAAAAAGATAGTCTATATTCTTGAGCAGTACAGTTTTGTACCAGTATGGAATTATCAAAGTTATGGAAACAATTTTAAAAAAATTTGACAGTGCTCAAAGTGTGTTGAAAGTTGAAACATAACGTTAATTAAATAGAAAACTCAAATAATTTCTTCCAAATATATATAATTACTTTATTGGATTAATATAGGTTGAATATTAAATTTATTTTTAACACTAAAAGAGGAGTACTACAATATATATCTTGTACATAACTATCTCGCACTCGCTACTTACTCTAAACTAGAAGAGAAATTGTTTAATTTGCTTGATACAAAATGAAGACTAAGGGTCCCTATTTATACTAGCTAATGGAATACTCTAGATTCTACAAATTAATTCTAGTTGATTTGAAATTTTCTAGATTACTCTCTATTATACATATTCTAGATTGATTTTGATTTTGCCGAATTGGACTTGGACCTTTTAGATGGTGCTGACTTCAACAATATATATATTAAAATAAAATCCTATGTCGTGTATCAATCCAGATGCCAGAAGCCTCCCGGTTCTTTTTGTTAGCATAGTTATTGCTTATTAATGATATCTTAATACGTACTACTATGCTTAATCATACTTGGTCATTAATTCGATGACCAGTTGTGACTACATTTGGTCTAGACTAGCCGTTATCTCTGACCATATTAATGGAATATAAGGCGCGAAAATTGCCTTGTCGTATGAGACATCATGTTTCCATTCGTAACTATGTACAGGTGTTAGATAACATCTTTTCCTATTGCGCCTATTAACCCTCTAGGCGTTATCCCTTCATTTAATTATACTTATATGTAGTTATTATGCTTGACTAGCTGTTGCTCCATTTGCCTATCTATTACTCCAGATATCCATTCCAATTAAAAGAAAATACTCCATAGAATTAATAAATCCTTCCATTCCATTCCTAAATACTATCAATACAATATATTGGATTATGAAAGGAGTTATTTCAGTGATTTTTATGGTTGTGTTCTAATACTAAATAATTTCGAATTATTTTGCTGGTGATTCCGAAATTTTTTTCTGTATGAGACAGAATACGTTTACAAACAATATATAATGATATGGATGATAAAATGATAATAATTTTAGTTTATTTTGATACTACCCGAAACATAATTTGTATATATTCCTACATAAAGATCATATGCAAAGAAGCCCTTAAAAAATAATGAAGCACTGTCAGGTGCCTTTTGTTATGGTGTAAGCTAAATCTAATAGAATTCATATCGAGTGCAGTACTGTAATAGGAATCTTTTACAATTACTTGATCTGGACCGTTCTTTTTAACTTGGCACGAATCTCAAAGCCCAATAATACTACCTCCTCAGTCAGCCCGATCCCAAGCCGGCTGAGAGTTAATCTCAAATCGTAAATAGCTAATTGTAAAAAGGAATCTTTTACGGTACCGTCGAGGATATGGATCCAACTCTAATATCGCCGACAGTGAGAGAAGCATCAGGAAAGGGACCCGGTTTATATTGTACATAATTAGTAGGGGTGATTAATGAGCGAGCATGAGCGAGTTGGGGTATGCTCATGCTCGGCTCATTAGCTTAATGAGCGAGTTGTTAATGAGCGAGTTAGAGCGAGTTGTTAATGAGCGAGTTAGAGCGAGTTGTTAATGAGCATATTGTTAATGAGTGAGTTGCCGAGTTGTTTAAAATACATCATTCAAAAACTAATTTTCTTTTATAGAATTTAACAAATTTTCCATAAGCAAGTTTTAACAAAAAATTATCCGTAAGCAAATTAAACAATACATAATTTAACATAAAATTGTCCATAAGCAAATTAACAAAATCAAACAAACTATCTTCTTGTCGTTCTCACGGCTTATCACGTACCTACAAATTTGCATTATCAAAACAATAATAAAAAATTTAGAATTTAGAAATATACAAACAGTAACAAAATGAATGGATATACTAACAGAATGAATATACTAACAAAATGAATGGATATACTATTCTAGGGATTAGATGTGGCAGAATTTGTGTAACTAATTTCTTAATGAGCTAATGAGCTAATGAGCGAGTTGGGGTATGCTCATGCACGGCTCATTAAGTTAATGAGCGAGTTGTTAATGAGCGAGTTATAGTGAGTTGCTAATGAGCGAGTTGTTAATGAGAGCATTTAGCGAGCGAGTTATGAGCGAGTTACGAGCTGTGAGGGATTTACTCACCCCTAATAATTAGCATAATTAGCATGATGTGTCTGTGCTAACTTATATTAAAGAAGCGCTTTCAAATCCTCTCTATATCACTAAAAATATCATCCTTTCTAAAAGTGCACAAAAAGACAAATTAGAGACAAGCGTTGATCTGGCAACTTAGGCCAATTAAAAAAGTGGATATTTGCCAACATTTGACCTACATCCTTTATTAATTGTCTATTTCTTTAAAAAAAAGTACAGTTAAGTTAGGTGCAGAATAAGCCGTCATTTTATTAATATCCATTATTAATTATAAAATAATAATAATGCCCACCTTAGCTGATTTTTTTTAAAATGTCCAAACCAGTCATTTAATGGCCGACAGAGATGCCCCTCTACTTGGCTTCCAGATGCCCCCGCTTGGGACCAAATGTATTTTTTCAGCTTTGGTCCACCATTTTCTGATCTTTTGCAAAACCCGGTCGGAAAATAACTGATTTGCATCTCGTAAGTCCATTGCTCGCTTCCGCCGCCAACAAACTATATGTTGCACTTATAGAACGTATCCTCTACTATAGCAACCACGGACATTCTATGACTCACCCGAAAGACATTGTTGAGTGACTCGGAGATGTTTGTTGTCATGATGCCAAACGGTATCCTTCAGCACAGGTTTGGAAAATCTTCTTATAGTTGGACGGCTCCATCACATCATTGGGACGTACTTTGCCCACCTTCTTTAAAAATACATTACACCTTGAATTTAGTTGCACAAAAACAAAGAGGTGTTACTTTATTTTCCTCATAGTCTTATAAAATATTAAACGAAATGTTATAAATTAGACATACCACAGCAAACTCTTCGAATATCTCTTTCAACCTTCTTGGCTTTTTCTTCCTGGCTCCTTGTTTGAACCTCCATCCGAACCACTTGTTTTTTTCATAATTCTCGACCAGGTTGTCAGCAACATGCTGCATACAAAACCTATGCACAAAAAGGTCTGAAGATCATTCGTATTCTGCTGTCAGAGCACATTTGATCCCCTTATGCTGGTCTGATATAACACAGACAAATTTATCAACTCCAAGCACTTCATTCCTCAACCACTACAAGAAAAAACTCTAATTCTCACTATCCTCCTTCTGCACAATTGCAAATGTAATAGACAGCAATTGGTTCTCGACATCATAGCCGTAAGCTATCAAAAGCCTCCTCTCATACTGCCCAGACAAGAAGCATGCATCTATGTTGATCACTGGTCTCAAGTATGGAACGCTGCAATGCATGGACCAAAAGCCCAGGCTACGGCCCTGAATTGAACAACATCTTGAATAAGCACTCCGTGTTTATCTCGTATCGGACAAGTCAGAAATTGGTACTTAAAGCTGGGATTCTTGTCACAGATTCCCATAAGCAGTGGTTCCAGCAAGCTGTATGAACCTTCCCAACTCCCAATTTATCGGGTTATTGCAAGCTCACGACCCCTTCACAGTCGATTGTATTTCAATATTACATTGCCATATCTAACCCTCACACAGTTTGCCATCTCTTAGATACTCATACAGGGATCCTTTTTAATTGAGGTCTCAATTACATCGGCAATGATTGATGCCGTAAGACATTCATGATCGGTCATTGTGTACTCAGACTTGAATGTGTAAGGCTTGTCTTCTCTCATTATAACCCATGCATCTCCAAAATCCGTTGCTTTTCCCCTAAGTTCGTAATCACAATCTGGAGTCTTGCACACCACTTGAATCTGATCTCTGTCACTTTTTTTCATTATAATATCCTGATTCTTATCAATATGGTACTCTCTAATCTTCTTAATCATTTTTACTTTGCTTTGAAAAAATTGTTCGGGAGCTAGCTCACCTTTGTACTCAATTCGCCTCCTATAGTAAGCAACATCTGCTTCTTGAAAAGAAGATATATCATTGAAGTTTGTGAATGGGCGCGTATCAGTTTGGCTACTAAGCACTAAGCGGCATATTCTCATATTCTCTGCGAATGGGCACTGGACCATCTTCATCATAACCCTCTAGGTGATCAAAGTCCCAGTTTGCTCCCTCAAATTCATCCCCAGTTTGCAGATCTTCCTCTAAAATTTCGCCAATTTTTTCAAAATTTGGCCCAGTTTCGTCGTCTAATGGTGCCGATCTGGGGTGAGGTGATGATGGCGGTAATGGTAAAGGCGCCACATGCACGGGTCTAGGTGGGGATCTTGTATGGGGTGCTGGTGGAGTGAAATGACTGTATGTTTCTGGGTCAGGTACGAATAAAGGAACTAGGGGAGTGTATTGTTCTGGAATGTGTTGTATAATTTGGCACAACTGAATTTTGGCCAGAACTTCCAACTCCTGACTCTATCGGAACTCTCTTGATGTAAATTTCTATTACAAAATTTTCAGTGGCCTTTAACAGTCCGTACAGGTCTCTCCATGCAGCATCACTTAGTATCGTCACTCTGGTATAGGTCGGGGGTGTTCCATCGTTCACTCAGGTTGCCAATTCTAAGTTCCACCTTTCTGGGTTATAACCGGTGCATTGGTAAATTATGGTTTTCAAGTCCCAAAGTGAATATCATTGAAAATCATGAATGAATTAACTGGCTCTTTGGAGTAATAAACCCCATATGTATTTGTAAGAAACTTTTCACCACAGTGTAATGAAATCATGGCCATGGCCAACAAACTACATTTTGGTAAAGACAGGTTACTAATTTAAATGTAAAAAAATATAAAAAATAAATAAATTTAAATTAAATTTATAAATAAATTTTAAAAAATTACCTAAAAATCGTTTTCGAAATCATCTCAAATCGCCTTCTCTTTCTCTTTTTCTCTTTCTCTCTTCTCTTCTGTGAGTTGGTGAGTTGTGGAGGGAGGAGAGAGAAAGATAGTTATTTATAGTGTCTGACACAACAACAACAAAATTCCAACCGGTCATTTTATTCCAACCGACCATTAAATGACCGGTTTGAGTATTTTTAAAAATATCCAATTAAAGTGGGCATTATTATTATCTTATAATTAATAATGGATATTAATTAAAATGGCGGCTGAATAAGCAACGTATGACGAAGCAAAGAATTTCTTTAGATAAAATAAGAATGAGTGCTCTTATTTTTTATTTATTAAAATAAAACAAGAGCCAAGAAAAATTGAGCTCCAGATGAACATAATATATTAAAGAATCTCAAGTTCTGAAGCCATGAAAATATCTAATAGATATTATTGACTTATCCTTTCCAAAAGTGCCATAAAATATCTTGTATAAATTATAAAACTTTTGAGGTGGCATCTTGCAAATATTAAATGAGTGGAAGCTGATAACAGTATCCGTGCTACAGTACCCGCACTGTACTCGCACCATAACTACCATAACTACCTGGGAGGACCGCAAAAACTCTAGCGCTGAATTTGTTTTCTAAATATTAGTTTTATGTAAAGAAGTATTTATATATATACACGGAAGTATTTATACCTATGAGGTGAACAATTTTTATGTAAATATTATTTCTCCAATCAAATCTCCCAAACATATCCGCACCATAAATATCTGTGGGGACCACTCAAACTACATGGGGGCCATACACGTTTTTAGAGATGAGTTTTTTTTTTCTTCGTTCAATCTCATCTATATTTCTGACGATCTGTGAGGAATTTTGAGAATCTAAAACCACGAACGTCTTCTACGCAATTTTCTCTTTTAAATGAGATCCATGATGACGTAATTTCTGACTCGTCGGCACACAAGTATTTATAACTCGTCGTGCAAATATTTATACCTATACTTGTAATTATTTTTTATATATGACACTAGATGACATCTGAAAGTTTTAATATCAAGTACTGCAAATATTTATACCTATGTGGTCAACTATTTTTGTTAGAAGAATGTTGACACAGGAACAATTTGAGAAGGTTGATGCAGTGATACAGGGTCCACAACTTCATTGTAGGAAGGATGACACGAGGACGATTGGGGGATTGAAAAAAGAATGATCATAACAAGTTACGCATCAAAGTATTAATATCTTCTTTTTCAAGTGTTATTATCTTATCTTTCAAGTATTTATATCTATGAAGATTGACACGGAAGATTGACACGGAGATGAGTGCGGGAACTGAAAAAGATGGACCATATAATTAGTGAGGACTATAAAAAAAGAGTGCTAGAATTTTAAAATAATAATTAGTGAAGATTATATAATTAGTGAGAACCATATAATATCTTTCTAGAATAATAATTAGTGGGTACCATCAAATTACAAATGAATACTTTGATACTACATTTCAGTTAAAATAAAAAGCCTAGAAGGCGTGTTCATTAATAGTTGACAGTAAATATCCAACATAAATTAAGTTTCAAATAATTATAAGTCTTGTTTGTTAACCGTTTGACGAAGCCAAGAATTTCTTTTAGAAAGAAATAAGGGTCAGTGTTTTTTTATTTACTTAAAAAAAACAACAGGATCCAAGAATATTGATCACCTGGAGAACAGAGTAAATATGATGGCATTAAACTTACTTTTGAATTCAATGGGACTCAGGAGTGTCCAATATGATTTAAGATTTGTGCGAACAAAATATTGATATGAGCGGGCATAAATATTAAAGCCGAGTGTACGAATTTTAATGCGGATCGGATGGTTCTAGAGTCCATCGAACTTAATGTAGGTCTGATAAGCTCCACAGTCTATCTTCAGAGATATCTCAAATTCTCAGTTTATATAAAGTGAGACTAAATTTTCTTATTGTGCTTTTTTTATGCTATTCAAAATGCAGAGAGTCAATATTATTGTGCTTTGAGATTTTTGCAGAAAGAATTTGAACGGTTGAAATTATCTATATCAACTCAAAATTTAGCTCGAAAGGCACATAATAAATTAAAAAAAACTCTTTTAAGTTCTGAAGCCAAGAAAATATCTAATAGATATTTTTGACTTATCCTCCAAAAGTGGCATAATATATAAAATCTGGTATAAACTTTTGAGGTGGCACACTGGCACCTTACAACCATTAAATTCTGGAACCACGTCTCACGGGAAAATTGAACACGCCACGAAAGTAGTACCAGTAGAAAGCACCATAGGTTTCGCAGGGCTCGAGGATTCAAACACCATTCAATTTTTCACAATTTGAATATATGTAAATAAAATAACTGATGACTTGGCATCGATCGTAAGGTTTCTCTCAGTTTCTTATCTCTTTCTTGTCAGATATTTGTATTTTTTTTTTCCAATTATAGAGTTTTCTTTAAAAAATATGAAAAGATAGTAAAACTTTTCTCAAAATAGTAAAATTTCAACGTAGGTCATATTAATTAATTTTGATTAATCATTCAGATATAGAAAAAAATTAAAGATCGAGTCGTCATCTTTAAAATAAAAATTTGTGCATAGTCATCTTATTTTCGGCAAATTATAAATACTATGCAGTATGACTCCGACATTTTTATTAATATCCAAAGTTAATTACAAATTAATTAATATACCCATGAATCATGAGTTTTTTCAAAAATTTCAAACCGGTCATAAAATGGCCGGTTTTTTCTCTCCCCCGGAAACTGGCCATTTTATAGCCGGTATCCTCTTTTTTGTTTTTTAGAGACACTATGAAGAGCAAGATAATGAAATCTAACACTGAAAATTCGATTTTTTTTGTTTAAATTATCTGTTAGATTACTTCTTTTGATTTATAACTAGCATATTTATACTAAAATACACTAGATTACTTGAAATTATGCTGAATATTACATTAAATTACCCTAAATTATGTTAAATTACGCTAAAATACGGTAAATTCCGATAAATTACTGTGTCTTCATAGTGACGTATAATTAGAAACTATTTTTTGTTTCTCTTTTATTTTCATAGTGATTTATAATTAGAAACTATTTTTTTTAAGAGACACAATAAAGAACAAGATAATGAAATCTAACACTGAAAAATTGAATTTTTTGTTTAAATTTTTTGTTAGATTACTTCTTTTGATGTATAATTAGCATATTTATACTAAAATACGCTAAATTACTTGAAATTATGTTGAATTACACTATATTACGTTAAATTACGCTAAATTAGATTACATTACGCTAAAATACGGTAAATTACGCTAAGTTCCATATGAATAGGGACGATATCTTCACTAAAAAGGCGAAAACGATGATAAAACTTCAAACGGCCATAAAATGGCGCTCGAGTGTCCGATTTCAGCAAATGACCACTTTTCGGAAAGCTTGCAAAAATACGCATGCATCCGTGCCCGCGATGTTGGATTTCAAATTCAGAATGGCAAAAAAAACAAAGGGAAGAGTCTCAAAACTTGAGTTGAAGTTTTCAATTAAGATTTTCATTTCTATTATTCTAAGTAGCTCAGTAAATTAGTTACATAATGAACTTGTAGAATACCAATTTTTACTATTTTTAGAATTTTTTTATTATTTTGATTCATGAAAGATGGCACAAAATCGGTCTACTTTAGCGTAATTTTGCATAGTTTAGCGTAATTTACCGTATTTTTATCTATTAGCAAAGTTATTGTAATTTAGCGTAATTTAACGTAATTTAGTGTAATTCAACGTAATTTATTGTAATATAGTGTAATTCAACATAAGTTCAAGTAATCTAGTGTATTTAGTATAAATATGTTAATTATAAATCAAAAGAAGTAATCTAACAAATAATTTAAATAAAAAATTCGAACTTTCGATGTTAGATTTCATATCTTGCTCTTCATAGTGTCTAAAATAAAAAGGAGAAGAAGAGAAAACCGGTCATTTTATGACCAGTTTGGACATTTTTGAAAAAACTCATGATTCATGGTTATATTAATTAATTTGTAATTAACTTTGGATATTAATACAAATGTCGGAGTATGACTTGATGCGTTTAGACAGGTCTTTTGGAGTTGTACAAAATTCATTAAATAAATCTTTGATTGGATCTTATATAAACTACGATCTAAAATAAACAGCTTGTACAATGCAATTGGAGAGAAGTTGAATCTTTGATCTCTGTGCTTAATTTTCTATGTAAAAAGACAAAAAAATCGGAAAATTCACAAAGAAGAGGAGATGAATCATCTCTGACGAGACAAATAAAAATATATTGTTTGGTGATTAAGTTATATGAAAATATTTCTTTCTTATACGTACCTTTTCTGACCTACACGCATACATAAAACAAAATACTACTTCAGGTATGACTCAAATTAAAAAATTAATGATCCGATTTGCTATTGGTGTTGCTTATATTATGTTGCACAAGTATCAAAACAAATATATAATTTCCACGGAATCAAGACACGTCCCATAAAATTGACAATTTAAAAATGAAAATATCAAAGAAAAAGTCACCATGGAAAGCAAAATCACGCTGCTAAGTGCAAATCAATGTTTGTTGTGAATAAAAGAAAATTAGGTATCTTTATCGAGAAGCCATTTATTGGACCCCGGTGAAAAGTGCTAACACGTCGCCAACCTAATAATAGAAAAAGGAAGTGAATAAGACAAAAAAATAAAATCAGAAACAGTTCAGAAAAAAAAAAATGAAACCGACACTAGTAATTTTCAGTGTTCAGGATGTTAGGTTATTTTGTTGTAGCGCTTTTCATCTCATGATGAATTTAATTATTAGAAACTTAAATTATGTTCCTTGTAAGTTAGAAACAAAGCTCATGTTTGTTCTAGCACAAAATATAGATTGATATATACAAAAGAAACACAACCTAGCTATTACAAGATGAAACTATTGAGACAGGTCTAGCAACATGATAGAGCTCAGTCGGGTCGGATCCAGACCCAAGTCCGGTACCTGACAATACCGGTCTCTCGGTTCTACTTGGTTTGAACTTACCAGCAATAGAAGTTCTAGAATATCTCTAGCCTCTAGGTAAAAGCTGGTTAGTTAAAAATATGAATCATCTTTCCAGCTGTTTTTACGTTAAATTGAAGCTAAAGAAATAATTTTGCAACTATGCTATTTATGTTATCTATGCTATTTATGCTAAAGAAATAATTGAAGCTAAAAATATGAATCATCTTTCCATCTTCCGTGACGCGAGATGTTACCCCAACTATGCTATTTATGTTGTTTCATATAGTTGGCGTATGAGTCGGTATGACTATGGGAGTCCGCATCTTCTGCATTAACTCAAAAAAAATCATTTGAGTTTATTGTATCTGGGCCGTTTGATCAGGATCGGAGTCAATCCGGCCAACGCTTATAATTCACGGTATCCTTTAATATTAGTGCGGATCTTAATCGGACGGTTTAGATCTATTAACGCATTTCCGTTAATGCGGAGGATACGAATTCATGACTATGGGCGCTTATATTCTGTTGGCTGTTGTACTGCACGGTGCGCAGCGTGCAGATGCTATATGATTTTTTTTATGTAAAGATGCTATGTGATTTTGTAGGGAGCCTTTTTTTAATATATGAATCTGAACAGATCATCACAAGTTTTGACAAAAGTAGAGTCATCAATCTCCGTGCTGCACCGTGTGGAGAATCTGAAGTCTGAACTCATGTGATATGACTGTATGTAATTTAAGCATAAAACAAATACTCCCTATTTTTTTACGATGATAATCAACAAATAAACTTACATTGGGTAGTAGCGGACTCGGACTTTTAAACTATGGAATCAAATAAACATGAGAGCCAATTATATAAAATCTTTAACAGAAAATGGAGATTAACTTTACAGTTTCATGACGTTTTACTTTAAATTATATAGAAAATCATACATAATTATAAAAAATAAAAATAAAAGATCAACCCCTGAGTGGTGGTGTCCGTCTGGATCCGAATCTCAATTTTTGAGTTTGAATAGGTATTGTACGATTAGAATTCGTATCAATTCAGATCAGTTTGAAATTTTAGAGAATTTTTTTAATATTCATGTCAATACCAATCAGATAGTTCGAAGTCAAACTCAAAATTTGAGTATTTAAAAGATCCGAACGCGTGTGGATTGGAGGACATATGCTGAATTCTAACATTATTTATCTGATAATAATATTTCTATTTATTATTATGAGTAAGACTATGGTACTATGCAGATCGTATATTGGTTCATATTATAGATCAGTATTTTCATTTTAAAAGTTCAAACAATTAATGTGGACCGTTCAACGTGGTCTTTTAAAAATATATTTGTACATCAAATTTTACAATATTCAGAAATTTCTTTACTTTTTTTTTCAAGATAGATAGAATATCACTTGATCTATTTAGTCAGCAAGTAATTCTTCAAATAAAAATCATGTTGAACGATTCAGATTGATTACTTGGACTTCGGAAAAAAAATATTAATTTATAGTACGGACTAATCTGCACTATGCATAGTACCATAGCCTTACTCTATATGTATTATTATTATTATTATCATTATCATTATCAATATTATTATTATTATTATTATTATTTATTTTTTATTATTGGGAGGAGGAGAGATTCGGAGGCTATATGGGAACATAGTAGATTAGTAGTGTGATCTACTAATCTTTCAATTAAAAGCATACAGCATGAGTACGTTTGTCTCCCAATCCCATTGCCTTTTTTG
This sequence comes from Carex parvula, assembly GCA_025461045.1. Lineage (NCBI taxonomy): Eukaryota > Viridiplantae > Streptophyta > Magnoliopsida > Poales > Cyperaceae > Carex > Carex parvula. The sequence continues at coordinate 305,580 of JAJGRW010000427.1, forward strand.
AATGTATAATGAGACTTTTGTTTGTTAAGAACTAATTGGCAGACGTATCGATTGGGGTGTTACGTGGTGTATCTAATACAGAGCCACAGAGGGACCATGTTGTTTTACATTTTTTATTTTTGGATCAGATAATTACTTTTGGAGTCACATTCTCGTGTTCTCCATCGGTTTGTATAATAAGATCAAGTTAGATATGAACCGTTAACTTTAATTGGCACGAAAGCATATCGTCTATATTTCAAATAGGCTGCGGACAAGTTTTGGTTTCGGCTTTGAATAGCCTAGTCGCGTCGGACACCACAGGGGATATTCATTCTAGAAGGTATTTGATAATAAGAAGCTAAATGAATTTTTCCTTTGAAAAAATATGTTGTTTTGGATAAATTCAATGTTAAAATCTCCTAAATTGGAACGCTTATCCGAAATCAAAAGAGATGCTGATCTGTTTCGATCTAGAACAGTTGTTATTAGCCGCCATGTGGATTTTTACCAACTGGTAACTACGGTAAGTATCTCTTTGTATGTCATTAGAGCTATATATATAATATATATGTATGTATGTATAGGGAATTGCTAATATGCTATGCATAGCATAGAGAGCCTCCGTGCTATGGCTTAATATTTGAATTTTCAAAATTCTAACGGTCGATCCGAACCATTCAACATAATCTCTATATGAATATGTAATTGCAAACCAAATTTTACATTTTTTAAAATTTTTTACTATTTTTTTAAATAGGTAGAAAATCACTTGATCTGAAAATTGTGCCATTCAGATCAAGTGTTTTTCTACCTATCTAAAAAAATAGTAAAAAAATTCTAAAAAATGTAATATTTGGTTTGCAAGTACATATTCATATGGAGATCATGTTGAACGGTTCGGATCGACCGTTAGGATTTTAAAAACTCAAATATTGAGCCGTAGCACGGAGGCCCTCTATGCTATGCATAGCACTGTAGCCAACTCATATATATATATGTGTGTGTGTGTGTGTGTGAGTGAAGCTACGGTGCTATGCATAGCACGGATGGGGTCCGTGCTACGGCTCAAAATTTGACTTTTTAAAATTCTAACGGTCGATCTGAACCGTTCAACATGATTATAAAATGAATATGTACTTGCAAACCAAATTTTACATTTTTTTCAAATTTTTTTACTATTTTTTCAAAAATCACTTAATCTGAACATTCTGAACCATCCAAAAACAGCCTATCTAAAAAAATTCAAAAAAACGTAAAATTTGGTTTGCAAGTACATATTCATTTTATAATCATGTTGAACAGTTCGAATCGACTGTTATGATTTTTAAAAGTCAAATTTTGAGCCGTAGCACGGACCCCATCCGTGCTATGCATAGCACCGTAGCCTCACTCTATATATATATATCCAATTTTCACTTAAATTTCTAGTACAATGAGCTTATCTCTCTTTTAAATATCAATAAATTTTTCAGTAAAGAGAAGATTCAAAATATAGTCGAAGTAAAATTTCAAATATGTAACTTCCGCATTTAATAAATTGGAGGAGGGCAGTTCAATGTCCAATTTGAATCATTTAATCTGCATCAAAATTCAAACAACTCCTAACCCTATTGAATTGGATTCGTTCTTCATGCTTTGACCGGACAAAAAGGGTACAGACTACAAACTAGTCTCCTTATATGTGCTCTGCGGTGATTGGGTGTCTAATTTTGGGAGATTGTAACTCGGTTTTTAAATAGTGGATAGTTGGAAAGCTCTCTCTCGTGGTAACTTGTCGTGTCAGGCAGTGATTTGTAACCGGAGTATAAGCTGAAAAATTACATTAATTATTAATTTACAACCACCATGAGCCGGTGAGAAAGGTATGGTCATGTTTAATCAGGCTGTACACATTTACAGTCCCAATGAGAAACTAAAAGTATTCTACAATTTATTGTTTTCTTTCGTCGGAAAAGAAAGAAAAATTGAATTTTAAAATCCGCAAAACAAAATTGAAAAAACTCCGAGAGTCCGACTTCTACTTTAAAAAAATTGCATCCTAAGAATCCAGCCGTTTATTAGTATTATTATTATTATTATTATTATTATTATTATTTTCCGAGTAAGAATAACGACTATAGAATTAAAAAAATATATCATAATCGACTATAGAAATTAAAGAATCCAGCTGTTTATTAGTATTTTTATAGAGGAGGCCAGACTTTTAAAGTTTTATCTTTCCCGTTAATTTTTTTCCGAAAAAAATTGTAAATCAACTAATCGACTACGTAGGGCTATATATTAGTATATATGAGTAAATCCGTGCAGAATTTTTTATTTAGAGTAATTATATAACAATAATAAATTATATTACATGGATTGTATTCATATTTTGATTCAAGGAATCAATTTTTTTTTTTCAGGAATTCATTGTGGCCGGCGGTATGATTCCTAACAGAGTCGAACTTTTTTCGATACTTTGGGGAAGGAATCGGAAAAAAAAAAAATATATATATATATATATACACAATTCCTTCTGTGCGATCAAAATATGAATGTAATTTATCTAATACTCTATTATTTTTATATAATTTTAAAAATAAAAAAATTATGAAATCCGTACCACCAATGAAAAGCAGATCATCAATTACAAAGTACATAGTACGAAGGAGACCATCATTCATCTAGACTTACGTGTTCTGCTCATTTATGGAGCCTTTTGCTTTACTTCTATTCAGTTATTATTATTTACAACTATATTACGCACAACAATTAGTAGAATTTTTTTTATAAACTATAATTAAAAAAATATATTTTTATGAAACCAATGTCATTACTTTTTTTTACAAAAATCATAAGAACCGAAATGCCATTTCTGTCAGCTATTTTTTTTAGACTGAAATGACATTTTAGTATGTACTGGTTTCATAAGTTTTCAGAAAAACAGGTGGAGCCGTTAGTGTAACACCCATGGACCGAGATGCTATTTCGGTCCAGAGTTTATTTAGCCAGAAACTTTTTTGTTTGGGTTTGCTATCGAGTTGGAAAAAAATAAATTGAGCGGGACCGAAATGGCATTTTGCTCTGGTCCCCTTTTTGGATGCGGCTGATATGAAAACTTGTGAAACCAGTACGTATGGACCAAAATGTCATTTTGGTCCGGAATAAAAAAAAATGACAGACCGAAATGTCATTTCTGTTCTTATGATTTTTGTAAAAAAATATATAATCATGTTGGTTTTGTAAATTTTTTTTTTTTAATTATGGTTTATAAAAAAATTCCAATTAGTACGTAATATTATATATATTTAGAAAGATTAGAATAATATAAGAAAGAAGAAAGGATGCAGTGACGACAGCACTGATGTAATTAATTTTGATTGCTTTAGTATTAAAAAAAGTGAAATATATTCTCATACATCTCAGAAATTAATTTTGAGATGGATGAACGAATAGGAATTAATATTTTGTCAGAATTACGTTTCGAATGAAATTTGATTTAATTCAATTGTAATAAAATTGCCACCTATGACTTAAAATTGGAATGAAACTACCAACATAAATGATGCCTTAAGAAATACTGATATTTACGGGACTGAAACGATAAAAGACCAAAAACAATTATGATTCTCGTACTAAATTTATCACATTTCTACATATTTTCAACATTCCGATCACGATATACATATTAAATATCAAAATAACTGCAAACTATATTCAATTTTAAACTTTTTAATAAACGGGACCAGCATTTAAAATAAGAAACATATCAAACCGATGAACGTATAGTTGTATACAAATTAGTATTCTAAATAGTTAGTTATAGTTGCGCTATAGCTTTTTCGGACCATAAAAGCTAAACTATGAGATAAAAGTGTGCTAATTCAGCTATGACCGCTATAGTTATAATAGCTAACTGCTATTACCGCTATGCTACATGAGCTTTTTTTTTTTTTGCGATTTACATGAGTTTTTGTTCTTATTTCTACATGGTATGCTATGATAAGTATGCTAAACTGAACTATGTGCTTTTATTTATATTTGTGATTTAGTCTCTCATTCTATATTGAAAAATATTCAAATATTAATTCTCTCTTTTGCTTGCTCTTCGTCTAGTATTCACTTATAAAATTATTATCGTTTGTTTTTTATTATTATAATATATAGAATGTTCAAATAGGTATACTTCATTTTACTTGTAAAAATAATTGCTCTTATTATAATATGTAATACTATGAACTACGAACAATTAAATAATGTTACCTTGTAGATTTTTTATTCTACTTATTTGCATGATTGAAAAAAATATAAACTTAGATGAGTTGTCATTTAATTGTACTCCAATTCTCCAATAGCTTTCATATGCCGCTATGTATGATAACTTTCGCTATGTGTAAATTTTGAAAAGAAAAAAAAAACGCTATGTATGTTAGCTTTCGCTATAGCTACACTATTCGCAATAGCTTTTTTTTTTTATCTCTCCGCTATAATCGCTATTTAGAATAATGCTAAATTATTTTTTCGAGAATTGATGTGACTTAAAACTCTACAACTTTCTATGTAGCGGCATAGTGACAAATGAATTATTCGAGTTTGCTTGGGCGAGGTCAAAATTTTGTGATACGGGAATAATTTGGGTATAATTTGAGAATGATTCGAAATTATCCGCATCAGAGATCTCAGTCCTACAAAGAAGCAAAAAACAAAAACAAAAACAAAATGTTATGGGAAAAATTTGCGAATAATTCGTAAAATTCGGAAAAGTTCATAAAATTCATGAATTATTCGAGAATAATTTGGTTAAAATTTGGTCAACCGAATAATTCGGCAAGTTCGGAATTACCAAAAAAATGAATTATTTGCTAGTATTGTGACTATGTGCAGCGGTAGACAAATTAATTAAAAGGTAGCTTCATGGTAAACTACAGAGATATGAATACAATTGATCCGGAGAAGATGCAGACAAACTGACTGGGATCGGGGATCCTAATGCGGGCCCCTGCTTTCTGATACGTGGGCCCAACGTCTGACTAGCACCGACCACGCGCGGCCACATACTCTTTGTGCTGCATATCTTTGGGTGAGACATTTCCGGTAACATGTAAAACGAGTTATTTATAACCTCCGAAACCGTATTTTTAAACTGTTACACCAATTTATGCAGAGTACGTGCTAAAATAAATTAGAAAAAACAATTCAGGCCAAATTCGGAAAATAAAAATCAAACAAAAGGAAAAAGGAGAGAGAATGGACAGTCGATGTCAACTAAAATAATATAAAGGTAAATTCCAAAGACGATAATCCAGACGAAATATAAAGCAAAAGAAACTGGAATTATTTACAAATCTTTGACTAATTGAAACAACAGTTATCAAATCTAAACACAATTTAACTAGAATTCATAGAGATATGTATTCAAATTTACTGTTAATTATTCCTCTATTTTAAAAATCGCTGGATGCATATTTTGGGATCACAGAAAACAAGACTTTATAAATTTCAAAGCAACTCATCAGCCGCAACTTTTCATTTTCAATAAAAACGAAGACAAAAACAAACTTTTATGCGGATTTGCAGAAATATTAATTACAAGCACGAACGAACGGTTGTTAAAACTTCCTCTTATTTGATAATATAAATATCGCTGGATGCACATTTTGGGATCCCACCGAAATCGAACCTTAATAAATTTCAGAGCGATGAGCGACTGATGAGGCCGCAACTTTGATTTTTAAATAAATAGGAAGACAAACAAAAACTTTTTTCCGGGTTATCAGAAATATTACAGTACCAACGTACATACGTGTCGCGTGTCCCCATTCCTCCGATCCGGAGCCCCTCCTTGCATACGTGTGTATACTGTATAGATACAGATGCACAGCATTCAGACACCTCTATCTCCGAGCCGAGAGATAAAATTGGACAACCAGAAACGAGTCCAGATCCCCTGTTACAATCCGAAAGCGAGGCAAACGGATGAAATATTATCCGTCGTATTTACGGATTCAAATATTTGAATATGGATAGTTTGTGAATATGTGAATATGATTTGTACAAATATTGATACAAGAGGAGGGTTCAAATGCTTTTATTTTTTGTGCCTCCATCGTGCTTTCTATTTTTAAAAACTTTAATAACTCAAAATTTAAAACTGAAAAGTCAAAATAAAACTGTTGAATATGATCTACATCATTTTATCGATGTGCTCATAAAAAATTATCACATTTCGATTTTGTTTTTATGTGAATTAATAAGTTGAAAAATCAACGTCTAGAAATTATCCACATTAGTACGTTTTTTACAAGTTCTTGATAACAACCAAAATAAAATTGAAATGTCATAATTTTTTACACGTGTATAGATAAAACGATGTAGATCATATCCAACGGTTTTATTTTGACTTTTAAGTTTTAAATGAGTTATTAAAGGTTTTTAAAATGGAGACATGGTGGAGGCATGAAAAATGGAGGCATTTGAACCCTCCTCTTGATACAAAATGGATTAAGTTTTTAATCCTATTGTATCAGTATTTTTCTATTTTTGGTTATTCGTTTGTTTTAAGATTATATATATTTAGAGTGAAAAATATTTATTTGTATTTTCTGATTAAAAATACGATTATGTTAGCGATAAATTTTTGTTAACGAGAAATATTTTATAATGACATGACAAATTTAACACGAGAAGAAAATATTTTGTTCACTGTAACAATTGAATATATAAATTATATATTTTTATTTTTAAATGAAAAATTGTTTATTGGATAATATATCAATTTTATTACAATATTTAATTATGAATATGAATTAATTCTGCATTCGTTTTTTCTTTTAATCATGAGTTGGAGGTCAAGTCACTCATCTACATTCAAATCTCTATATATATTATAGAGAATTTTTTCACTTTGTGAGTTTGAAATTCATGACTCTCATGAGAGTCATGTGTCTTTGTCATTATATCAAAGATAAGTTCTTTTCAATATTTACTTGTTTAATATACAATTTGTATTTATATTTGTTTAATATTGGATATGTATCTGTGGCCGTTAATATTTAATCTGTATATGTATCATAAAAAAAATAAAAATAAAAGATACGAATGTGATTTACCATTATCCGATCTATATTTGATCGGATATGATCCGGATGCACCCCACCCAAACAATACCTCTGTTTAGGTTCCTATTTCCTGAGCTTATACATTTTGTGACAGGTTTAGTTATACATAATTGGACGCAGAGAATCAGTTGTAGGAAATGTACATCTCTCTGTTTTATTTTTTCTGAGGTGACTAAGTGTACATCTCAGATGCTTCGCCCCTAACCCCGGTCGGGTTTTCGCGAGTACCAATAAGACGGGCACGTGTCCCTTAAGAAGCCTCTAGGCGAGATCACTTGATGGGTTGCACAAATGGACGCGTATCCTCTGCATTAACTCAAAAAGAAATCTTTTGAGTTAATGAATGTGAACCGTCTGATTTTAAACGGAACTAATCCGGCTTCTGATTATAACTTAAGGGGATTTTCAATATTCGTGTGAATCTAGTCCAAACGAATCTTAAGACAGATCGGACGATCACAATTCATTAACTCAAAAGATACCCTTTTGAGTTAATGCAGAGGATACGAATTCTGCACAAATTCGTACTTAGACAAAAAGCTCCCCTTTTGTTTGTTTTATTTCTTCTCTCTCTTCCACGTACCCTTCCTTTTTTTAGTTTTCCCTTTCTCTTTTCTCTTTTCTTTTGATTACGTGTCCCCTTTCTCCCTGCGCAAGGACTAGTGGGGCCCAGTCGTCCTTACTTTGACCTTTACTTCCGGGGTTTATTTCGGTTTTGCATTTTAATCAAGTGAATGGTTTACAGCACGGGTGTAAACGGCTCCGGAATATCCGATCCGAACCCACTCCGTATCTACTTACGATCCGAATCCGGATTAAACGGAGGGATAATTTTCAAGCAGGGAGAAATGGTTCGGATACAGTTATGAGATGTTACATGAATCAGATACCCGGATACTATCCGAATCTAATTTCTAGACCCGGTTCAAATGCACAAGAAAATATCATCACATTCATCAGATTATATTCATTTTAAAGAAAATTAGATATATACTCATCATAACTTCATTATTTAGATATTTATCCATTAAAAATTTAAAATTAGTTATATCCCCATCTAAAATCACTTAAATTATTCATATTCCATCATAACTTCATTATTTCGTTACAACAATGGATTAACCGTAACAACGCTTTAATGATTAATTTTATTCTTTAAACAGCGTGATCCTCTTAATTAATTTCTTTTAATTATTCCGTTACACACTTAATGCTATTTTGCTTATTCTGAATGTTATTTTGTCAAGAATTTGACTAAGATGATTGCTAGGCTTCCTATTACTTATATGTAGACGTTATCTAGTGATTTATTCTAATAATATTATATCTAGTATAAATAATGGAAATTAGAGCACATACATCATTTCCAATGGTTCAAACATTTTCTTGAATATAATTAGCCAACCATATGTACTTAGATATATACTAGTGAAAGTTACTAGTTCATACCTTAAATTTATCTCCCCCTCAATAATTTTGAAATTGAAATTTATTGGAGAGATATTTAGCCATCTACTTATTCTTTTTTAGATTTAGACATCCAAACAACATTCAACATGTTGTTCTTCCTCCTAAACCTACATTCCACCGAAGTATGTCTAACCTTATAACATAATTACAAAATATTAAAGATGATTTATGAGTTGTCGGTTGATTGAATGATTCCAAATTTGATTCTTGCTTGAAATTATAGTGGCAAGATCCTTTAGACTCTTGAGATTGAGAATTTACTATACATGTTGGCCTATTGACGTTTTTGTACATCCTATTGTTATTATTATTCTTGTTGAATCCATTAACCACTTTATATGTCATATTTCTATTTTTATTAGCATTAGACTCAAACTTGTTGGGATGTTGGGGAACACCTTTATTTGATCCATTACTTTGAGCTCTATTTTGACAACCAATTTTATTAGTCTTGTGGTACAATGCTCCGTTTTGATTTCTAAAATAATTTTTACTTGATTTCTTTGGTTAATTGTACTGTTTTTGTTAGATTGAAAAAAATGGATACTTTTTGCTATTAAATTTGAGTTTTTGAAATTTCTTATCATTAACGATTTGAGTTTGTTCCTCTTTATCTTTTGGGATTTTCAAGTGATTGGATTCAAATGAGAATTTATCCTTCTTGTATCCAAAGCCAAATTTATCGAATCCTCAGCCTCCTATTTGATGACTTGCTTGAAAATACGGATCTCGCCTAGTGACACTTTTGGATTCGTTAGGTGACCTTAAAGTCTTATTCTCGGTCTCTAAATTTTGTATTCTTACCTTTAAGAGTCATATCTCACCTATGTGTAATTGACAAGTGTTCTTTTCTAACTCTTTAATCTTGGACTCATAATGATCTACTTGACATCCTAGAATCACATTAGTTGCTTTAAGACTTTTATTTTCGTTCGTAACTTGTTCATTTTAATTTTTAGGTCCTTAGTTTCATTTAAATGTGTTTGACATGTATGTGACTCTAGTGATACAGACTCAAACATCTTTATCTTAAACTCTAGCTCAAGAATCTTGGATCTTAAATTTTGGATTATGCCGTCTCTCTTAAGCAACGCGGCATGTGATTCATCAAGCAAGGTTCTTTACCTAATAGTTTCATTATTTAACGTCTCATTTAAGAAAATATTTGACTCACTAGTTGATTCACAGTTATTGATCAAGTCAAAATTGCATTTACATTTATCTACCTTGGATTTTTGACGTACCTTACTTGTAGAGCTAGATGTGACTTCATTGTCATGAGTAGCCATCAAGAATAGATTGATCACTTTCTCATTTTTTGACTCAAAGTCGGATTCTCCACCACTGCTGTAGTCAGATTCTATATGTTGTACTGCTTGCATCGCCTTTTTCCTTCTTATTCCTTTAGTTGCCATCTCTTCTGGATCTAAGGCGACGATCTTGGCGCTCACCACTTTCTCCGCTTTTCAGAAAGATCTTGAAGCATGATTGGATAGTGTCATTTTTTGTTGCAACCAAAACACACAATTCTCTTGTTGTTCTCCTCCCGCTTCTTATTGTACTTCCTTTCGAAGTCTAACATCCCTTAAAATATATCGGTTAATCGTTAGGCATTGTCGGAAGGTTCATGGTCTATTTTGTTTTGGTTGTAATCATTTGAGGAACGAGAAGTTGAGGGATTGTAGAGTTTGTGTTTTGAATATTTTTTATTTTGGGCATATAGAGAAGTGAATTTGGCTTTAGGTTCAAGGTCATTGGTTTGTCTAAGCTTCTCTTCACAACTTCAAAGATGGGCAAATAGTTCTTCCGGAGTGAAAGTTTGAACTCCCGATAGTACTTCTAGAGCGCTTATCATTGACTCCCACCTTGGTTTCCTAAGCATCACACGTAAAAGCTTTCCTACAATTTTATTGTTAGAAAGTGGTTCTCCAAGTTCGATAAATTCATTTTGAATTTGTAATAGTCTATTATATGGATTCGCCATTATCTATACTAAAGGTTTCAAATTTGGTTTCTAATCCCATGAGTTTGGTTCTTTTAATTTGGTCATTACTCTCATATTTGTTCACAAGGGCTTCCCACATTTCTTTAGCATTGATAGCATTTTCAATAACTAGAGCTATAGATTCACTTACCGAACCTAAGATTGCATTATGAAGTATCGGAGTAACATAGGAGGGTTCCTTTTCTTGAACTACAAAAACAAATTTGTAGTTCAAGAAAAGGATTTGTTTTTTCCAAATTAATTTATGTTAATTGGTTTCTTTTCTTGAACTATCGGAGGATTGTTTTTCCAACAATATGAAGTATCGGAGTAACATATGATATAATAATCTATATCATATTCTCCATTCATAGGTAAAAATCTAAAATTTCAACTTTATTTTTATTGTTATCAAGAACTTGTAAAAATATACTGATGTCCATAATTTATGGACGTTGATTTTTTAACAAAATAATTTATAGAAAAAAAATATTTTTTTATGTGCACCTAGAGCAAACAATATAGTTCACGTCTAACAGATTTAATTTGAAATATACGTTAAAGAAATTATGTTATTAGAAAATTTAAAAAATAGAGTCATATGGACCCTCTTTAATTAATTAGTTAATTATATAATTAATTAATTGATAATTATAATATATATATATTCTGCTCTTTTTTAAGAAATTATGGTTAATGTTGTGTTGTGTTTTTCTTTTTTCAGCACATTATCGTTATGAATTATCATTTTCGTTTTTTCTCTCTCTCTTTTTTTCCGGCTATCTGGAGACTTTTTGGGACAAATAATTAATTCTCTGTTGGATTTTTTCCCCTACTGGTAAAATATTAAAATTTAATATAGCACGGAACTGGCGTCACTGTGCTGTCTGGATTGCTGTTTTTTTTGTGTTTCCACCTTTTTGCTTTTGTTACAAAGCCAAAGCCGACATTTTTATTATATCCAAAGTTAATTACAAATTAATAATTATACCCATAATGTCTGAGTTTTTCAAAAAATGTCTAAAAATGGCCGGTTTCTTTTTTTTTTTTTTTAGAGACACTATGAAGAGCAGATAATGAAATCTAACACTGAAAATTCAAATATTTTGTTTAAATTATTTGTTAGATTACTTCTTTTGATTTATAATTAGCATATTTATACTAAAATATGCTACATTACTTGAAATTATGTTGAATTACACTATATTACATTAAATTACGCTAAATTATGTTAAATTATGTTGAATTACGCTAAATTACACTAATTTTGCTAATTATAATGAAATACGGTAAATTATGCTAAACTACGCAAAATTACGCTAAATTAGATCGATTTGTTCCATCTTTCATAAATCATAAAAAGTAGTAAAAAATTTCAAAAATAGTAAAAATTATAATTCCACAAGTTCATTATATAACTAATTTACTGAGCTACTTAGATTGAATAATATAAATGAAAATCTTAATCGGAAACTTCAACTCAAGTTTTGAGGCTCTTCTCTTTGTTTTTTGGCAATTCTGAATTTTGAAATCCGGCATCGCGGGCACTGATGCATGCGTATTTTTGCAAGCTTTCCAAAAAGTGGTCATTTGCTGAAATCAGACACTCGAGCGCCATTTATGGCCGTTTGAAGTTTCGTCGTTGTTTTTCATCTTTTCAGTGAAGATATCGTCCCTATTCATATGTAATTTAGCGTAATTTACCTATTTTAGTGTAATTTAATGTAATTTAGCGTAATTTAATGTAATATTGTGTAATTCAACATAATTTCAAATAATTTAACGTATTTTAGTATAAATATGCTAATTATACATCAAAAGAAGTAATCTAACAAACAATTTAAATAAAAAATTTGAATTTTCAGTGTTAGATTTCATTATCGTGCTCTTCATAGTGTCTCTTAAAAAAAAATCGAATTATAAATCACTATGAAGATAAAAGAGAAACAAAAAATAGTTTCTAATTATACATCACTATAAAGACACACAGTAATTTACCGAATTTACCGTACTTTAGCGTAGTTTAACATAATTTTGGCGTAATTTAATGTAATGTAATGTAATTCAACATAATTTCAAGTAATCGAGTGTATTTTAGTATAAATATGCTAATTATAAATCAAAGGAAGTAATCTAACAAAAAATTTAAACAAAAAATTTGATTTCAATGTTAGATTTCATTATCTTGCTCTTCATAGTCTCTAAAAAACTAAAAAAAATAAAAAAGAGGAAACCGGTCAGAAAATAGTCGGTTTGGACATTTTTGGAAAAACTCAGATATTCTGAGTATAATTATTAATTTGTAATTAACTTTGGATATAATAAAAATGTCGGAAGCCAAAGTCTCTACGTTACCTTTTTAAATTTTCAATTGTTAATTCAGCTCTGCATGAATTTCAGTTCAGATTTAGTTGTGAACAATATATATAATCGGTACAGTGTACAGGTTCGTTGAATATTCTTATTCTAATAGAAAGTAGTTATTGAGATATTAGTGATGATATTAAATTCAGTCAATGCAACATAATTTTGTATTTTGTTTAATTAGTCTGTTTAAATAATTTGCAATATTATCAATTGAATTAGAGCATTCATTTTTAAACTATAAGTTGAGTAAATTAGTCTGGATTAAACATACCAATATATATCATTTTTAATGTTTCAAGTCTCTTGGTAAGCTTAATTTCAAAATCTAGAATATTCTTGAGTAGAACTTGCGTGTTCTTAAGCTCACCAAGTCTCATTGTGAGCTTTAATTCAGAAATCTACCGGACTTTCTTCAAACGACGAATCTTAACCATTAAAACATATTTACTTTATGAGTGATATACATTTACATATGAAATTTATAAATATTCGAATTTAATTTAAAAGAAAGTCAGGTGGTAAAAAAAATGGTGTGTAAGTTAATGTAATATATTCATTTTTCATTAATTTTTTACCGCTTGACTTTATACTAAGTAAATTTAAAAATATAAATTTGACATGTAACGTATCACTCGTGAAGTATATCGGTTTCAATGATCTAGATGCTTTGTTTGAAGCCAATCCGATATATTTTTGAGTTAAGCTCACGAAGGTACTTGGTGAGCTTAAGAACACCGTAGTTCTTACCGTGTCTCTTGGTATGCTTAACTCCAAAATATATCGGATTGACTTCAAATGACAAATTCAAACCGTTGAAGCCTACCTATTTCACGAGCGATACATTCACATATCAATTTTATAAATTAATTTAGTTCTACTCGGTGTTCTTAAGCTCTCCATGTCTCTTGGTATGCTTAACACCAAAATATATTGGATTGACTTCAAATGACGAATTCAAACCGTTGAAGCATGTCTATTTCACGGGTGGAGTTTTGTCCAAAGGGCTTTGAACAAAACCTTATCCAAAGTTAGTTGTAAATCGTCCGATCTGTGTTAAAATTTACACAGATGGTTTAGATTTACAGAGCCATTCAGAGTTATTAAGTTTTAAATATGTTGGCACGAATCTTAAAACAAATCAAACAGTAAGGCCTGACTTTGAATGAGATTCTGTCCAAAGCCCTTCGGACAAAATCCAATTCCCTATTTCACTAGTGATATGTTCACACATCAAATTTATAAATTAATTTAGTATAAACTCAAGCTGTTAAAAAATGATAAAAAATGAACGTATTAAAATTAAATTATAAATTATTTTTTTCTTATCGCTTGACTTTATACTAAATTAATTCAAAAATTAAAAATTTGACATGTAAATGTATCATTTGTGAAGTAGATCGGTTTCAATGATCTAGATGCGTTGTTTGAAACCAATTTGATAGATTTTTGAGTTAAGCTCACAAAGAGCTTGGTGAGTTAGCATCCTAGTTCTACTCGTGTTAAACATGTCAGTATAAAATTAAATATTAGTCTTTGAAGTAGAACAACGGTGTTCCGAAACTTACCCCTTAAATATCCATCAAATTGGCTTCAAATAAATTAAATTGTTGAAAACGATCGATTTTACGAGTGTTGCTTTTACATATAAATTTTATAAAATTTTAAATTAATTTTGTATACAGTGAAGTGGTAAAATAATTGTTTGTAAGTTAATTTCAATGTATTTATTTTTTTATTTTTCTGACAGTTTGACTTTATACACCAATCTTTTTACAAATTTTTATTTACAAAATAATCTAGAATACTATCTAATTGTTATACATCGAGTAGAATTAGGATGTTTTAATCTCGTCGTTTATCTTGGTGAGCTTAATTCTAAAACCTCCTGGGTTAATTTCAAATAATGAAACATCCTAATTCTACTTGTAAATTATAAATTATAAATTTTTAAATTATAAAACCAATATATTGATGAATTTTCAATATATTGACGTGCAAAAATTATAAATTTTCAAATTAATTTAGTACAAAGTCAAGTAGTAAAAAAGTAATAAAAAATGAACGCATTAAAATTAACTTATGAACTTTTTTTATTGCTTCACTTTATATTAAATTAATTTGAAAATTTATAAATTTTGTATGTCGACACATCACTCGTGAAGCATGTTGCTTTCAACGCTTTAAATTTGTCATTTGAAGTCGATTCAATAAAATTTGAAACTAAACTCACCAAAAAAACTTAATGAGCTTAACAATACTATAGTTCTACTTGACACTTTACAAAAGTTGCATCTTCATCAAAAACATGTTGAGTATTATTTTTTTTGGCATACCTTTTTCAACGATAGGAATACATGTGGATACAATTTTAGTCCAATTGGAGTATTATTGCATGAGATGTTAGTTATTTGAAACTTAAACAAAATAAAGACATTTTACTTCTCAATAGTTTCTCATAAACCAGCACAAAACAGAGCCTTAAAACTTCGCATAAATGTATAATATTCGATTAAACTTAACTATTGAAACATCGCAAATTTGATTCTCATAGATAAGTGTGCATCGAGAGTAATTTTGTTTTAACTTTTAAGTCAAGTCTTTCTTTC
This sequence comes from Carex parvula, assembly GCA_025461045.1. Classification (NCBI taxonomy): domain Eukaryota; kingdom Viridiplantae; phylum Streptophyta; class Magnoliopsida; order Poales; family Cyperaceae; genus Carex; species Carex parvula. The sequence goes on from JAJGRW010000427.1 coordinate 321,086, forward strand.
TTTCTTTGTTTTTCTTTTTTTCTTTTAAATTTGCTTGAAACTCCTTTGACCTAAATAAGAGTGCAAACCGAGAACAAACAAAGCAATATATTTTGACTTGATTAAATTAGTTGTTGTTGGTATAACTTTTGACCTAAGCTTCTACCTTTACCATAAATTATTTGCTTCATATTTTTTACATAAATTTTTAGTACATTAAAGACCAAAAGTCAAAAGGAATATTTAAAATGTGCTTACGCTGTATCCAGATTTTTTATTTATTTTTATAGATTATACAGGAGAAATATATCAGGCACCAAGTCAAAAAGTGACGAGTGTGAGATATTTGTGTCGCGTTGTCAATCAAAAAGTACTTTTGTGACATTACATAATTGTAGCCGTGATTTTTATTTTTATCCCAAAAAAATTATATTTTAATATAAATAACCAGGTTTTTAAAATATTTATATTTCTACCCAAAACGCTAGGAAATATAGCGTTACGAATTAAAAATTCGGACCGCTAGGATTACTAGCGTTCCGAATTCTTAATTCGGAACGCTATATTTCCTAGCGTTCCGAATTTTCAATTCAAACCGCCTAACCCGTTCAACATGAATAGACTATTAAACTATTAAACTTTCAAAATTTATCAACTGAATAGACTGAATAGACTATTAAACTTTCAAAATTTATTTAGACTATTAAACAATAATTAATTTTGAAAATCCAAACCGTTCAACATGTTCGAAATATTGAAATGTGCTTGGAGACCAAATTTTACATTTTTTGGAATTTTTTACTATTTATTAAGCCACTTTTTCAATCGCTGATCCGGTGGTCCAGAAAATTTTACTGTTTTTTACTGTTTACCGTTGGATCAGTAATTGAAAAAGTGGCTTAATAAATAGTAAAAAAATTCCAAAAAATGTAAAATTTGGTCTCCAAGCACATTTCAATATTTAGAACATGTTGAACGGTTCGGATCGGTTGGTTGGATTTTCAAAATGCAAAAAGTAACCCGAAGTAAAGAGAGGGTTTTACTTTGCAAAGCACCGTAGCCTTACTCTTATTATATTATTATTATTATTAAGTAAGGATCGTCTTGTGCTTTAAATCGATGATAAGTTTTTATAATATAATTCTTTGTAATAAAAATAACTTTAGGGTTATCGGTGAATAAATTTCTAGGGTTATCGGTGAAAAATTACCATTTAATAAAATAATAAATGAAATTTTATATTATTTATAAGTTTTTATAATATAATTCTTTGTAATAAAAATAACTTTAGGGTTATCGGTGAATAAACTTCTAGGGTTATCGGTGAAAAATTACAATTTAATAAAATAATAAATGAAATTTTATATTATTTATAAGTTTTTATAATATAATTCTTTGTAATAAAAATAACTTTAGGGTTATCGGTGAATAAATTTCTAGGGTTATCGGTGAAAAATTACCATTTAATAAAATAAGAAATGAAATTAAAGTTATCAGTGAATAAATTTCTACGGTGCTTTGCAAAGTAAAACCCCCTCTTTACTTCGAGTTACTTTTTGCATTTTGAAAATCCAACCAACCGATCCGAACCGTTCAACATGTTCTAAATATTGAAATGTGCTTGGAGACCAAATTTTACATTTTTTGGAATTTTTCTACTATTTATTAAGCCACTTTTTCAATTACTGATCCAACGGTAAACAGTAAAAAACAGTAAAATTTTCTGGACCACCGGATCAGCGATTGAAAAAGTGGCTTAATAAATAGTAAAAAATTTCCAAAAAATGTAAAATTTGGTCTCCAAGCACATTTCAATATTTCGAACATGTTGAACGGTTTGGATTTTCAAAATTAATTATTGTTTAATAGTCTAAATAAATTTTGAAAGTTTAATAGTCTATTCAGTCTATTCAGTTGATAAATTTTGAAAGTTTAATAGTTTAATAGTCTATTCATGTTGAACGGGTTAGGCGGTTTGAATTGAAAATTCGGAACGCTAGGAAATATAGCGTTCCGAATTAAGAATTCGGAACGCTATATTTCCTAGCGTTTTGGGTAGAAATATAAATATTTTAAAAACCTGGTTATTTATATTAAAATATATTTTTTTTGGGATAAAAATAAAAATCACGGTAATTGTAGGATCTCATAGAAGCATATAATTGGAACTATCGACCATAGATATATTGATCATTCTGTAAATTAAAAATGTAGAACATATCAATACCAGATAAGCAGCAGAAATCCAAAATGATCTTTTGGGGGGGGGGGGTTCTTTCTTGTATAAGAAAAAAAAAATCAATTAATCCGACATTAATATCTTTCAATGTCTTTACAAAAAAATAATTTGCATCTCTCAATGTCTTTTACAAAAAAATAATAAGATCTATCACTATTTGCATTAGGTTTTACCTTGTTCTCTCATTCATATTCATAGGTTATACATATATTATTTATTTTTATATCAGTTAGGTGATTATCAATTACATTTTTTTATTAAACACAATAAAGTTTAGTACGAAGAAAAAAATTTAAACTTAAAAAATTCCAATGAGATATCATTCATATAACAAAAAGACAATAAAAATATAAAAAAAATTCATCTCCTCCTATCCACAGTCACATCATCAATAATAAGAAAAACATATCCTTTTACATTTTTTGCATATGACAAAACATGTCAGTATCTTATACAGGAGATCACTAGGTATTTCAAATGGAGTTTATTAGAGTGAAAATATTGATAGCGCTAGTTTAGTTTCATGCAAAACACGAGCAATAAAATAAAAATAAAAAAATATATGATGTGGGTATTGCATGAAGTCAAACTAGTATTGTTAATATCTTTATCCGTTTATTGTCGGTGTGGATTTGGTTGTAAGTCAGTGGTGCATATATTAAAACTCTCAAATTCAATTATTCATATTATTATCGAATATATTTAGTAAAAATGATGAGGTCGACCATCTATACACGATCTGAAGAAAAAAAGAAATAAAAGGAAAAAGAAGAAAGAAAACAAAGCATGGGGGAATGTTTGGAGGATGCTAAAGATTGGGTCCAGAAACCATATTCATAATAATGTTTCTTGTTTCTATGCAATTGTCCTTTACAAATTTTTATTTTGAAGTTAATAAATCTCAGAAGAGTGTTAGATCCAGAAATTAATTAAATCATTGATTTGCATAAATGCTACATCTGTTATGCGTGCCACCTTTATATGCATTATTTTCTCTGTTACTCGACACAGAGAGCACGGAATTAAAAAAAAAAATAGGAAGTATAATGCTCGCCTTCCATTCTGTTAAAAAGGAAGAGAAAATTTAACAAAATAGGAGTTTATTTATTAATTTATAAAATATTTACCACAAATTATTTTATAATTTTTAATATGAGATGCTAGACATTACGGTACTAATTCTTCTGATCTGTGACTGTACTATCCGAGAGAAATTGAAGAAATATATTTTGAATCAAAAAATAAATTATCGACTTTGCACGAGGAGTGCACTTTAGGTCTGATGGTCATCAAAAATAAATTTAGATTTGATAGGCATCAGATGTACTTTCAGATGCATGTGTACATATCTCAAAGCGGGACACGTACGAATCTCAAAGCACATTAGACAATTTGAATGCCCATCAAACTCAAATTTACTTTCGATGGTCATCGGACATACACTTTTCTCTTACGCGAGATGATGCGATTTTATCTTTAGAACATGTGACACGATCGCTCATTTTATCAAAATATATTCCAGAATTGTTTTGTATTTTTTTAAATGTTATTTAAATATTCAATTTCCTTGATATTACTTTAAATTTTGATTTATAAAACTCTAACCAATGTTGCTACTTTATCAGTAAAGTTGCAAAGTGACATTGCTTCCGGTCAATTGGGCCCAAGTTTGAACACGTTTATTGTCGATTCATCCACGTAAGGTCATTTTCAGTTTGAATTCATTTCTTGTTTGAATCATTTTCGTTTTTGGTTGTTTTGAGTCCGTTACTGTCATCTTTAAATTCAAACTAGGTTGGTCATATATACTGTCTCGGGCCAGTCACGATTGAATTATGAATCAGCTTTTTCCATTTTTTAATATTGTAAATTTGATCATAGTGTTGGACCATATGACGTGTTAAGTCAAGTCAATTGTGGGTTCTGAATTGAGTTCTACAATGTTGGATTTGGTATAGCAAATTTATGTTTAGGTAGTTTTGGTTTAAGTCTAAGAATCAAATGAATATACTACATTTGTGTGTAAAATGTTCCGAAATTTTGAGTTACATCGAGTTTTATGTGAGTGATTTGGGCAGAATTTTTTTTGATAGAATAATATTTTGTAGACTGTAATTAGGTAAGTAGAGAAAAGATAAGAAAACATAACAAAGAAAAAATAATTAATTTTGAGATTCACAAATAATAAATTAACTTGATAATTTTAAAAATAATCTTTCAGGAACACAAAATGATTTTTAAAAGTTACTATTGGTCTTATTTCGTATAATTTATTTATTATTTGATATTTCTCAAAACAATCAAACATAAAATATTATAATTTTCAAATCGTTTGATATGACTTCGTTGTAGATTTTTTTCAAAAATAACAAATTACTTTTTTAAAATTATTAAACTATTTTATGGTCAAGATTCCGCTAAAAAATAATGAAAGGAAAAACACTCATTCAATTTTTTTTTTTAGTTTTTCAGGCTATGTAGGAATGTAAAATAGTCACAACATGATCATACACGTCACAGCTCAACTTACGTGTCTGTTGATCACATGTTGCGACTCTTTTATTTAGTCCAGTGTTCATTAGCGTGCTGTGAATTATGTTTCAGAAAAAAATGTCACAACACGAAATGACATAGAATAGAACACGACACAATACATGATCATATGATCATGTTTGATTTGTAAATTGTTTACAATTTTTGCGCATTATTGTATATTTTTTAAACAAAATTTAAAATTTAAAAAAATAGTTAAACGTAATTAGATATAACTAATGTGATCAATTGTGATTAGTCACATTGGCATACAATCACGCGCGCGACTTATATATCATGTTCATTGGTATATCGTAATTATCTTTTATAATTTTAATCTCAACACAATATTATTCGTAAATATTTAACAGTTAAGATATGGTTGAATATGACACGACATGAGAAGTACGAATTTATGTCTATGCTCAAGGTGGAGAACGCGTATCCTCTGCATTAACTCAAAAAGAATCTTTTGAGTTAATGAATCTGAACCGTATGATTTTAAACGGAGCTAATCCGGCTTCTGACTAATGATTTTCAATATTTGTGTGGATCTAATCCGTACGAATATTGAGACAGATCGGATGGTCGGAATTCATTAACTCAAACGATTTCTTTTTGAGTTAATGCAGAGGATACGAATTCCAAGGTGGATGTCAATTTCAAAAATATCCCGAGAACGAACGAAGATCCCCACGATTTAATTTAACATTCCACGTGGTTAATACGGATCGATCTGGACCCTCCACGTCTCTATTGTACTCCTTCCACGTCTTGTTCCCAAGGTAGAAGTTTCTACACCTGGAGCACTTCCGTCTCCAATGTAAACAGCTCCATCCTTCTTGGTATGTTTGGTTGCAATCTTAGGATGATTTCACATTTATTCGGGGCACCGGTGCATCGAGAAAGTAGCATAGAGTACGTCTCTGTCGACCCCACGGCTCCTGCAATCTTCTCCTTCGCTGGCGCGTATCGACCACACGCCATCTTAATCCAACGGCTCTCGTTAACCTTCTCTCGCGCCTCTCTATTAATAGCGCCTCGTCTCCCTCCGTTAGTAGTTCCTCTTTTTCTCTCTTGCTTGTTTTACTGCGATCTGCGAGGTTATCAGTTGCACCGAAAACAACAAAACGCACCAAAAAAATTGAAATTTTGAAAAGGGAAGGAATGAAGGGAGGTTCTAACGAGAATTCCTCCATGTTAGTAGTATCTAGTCGGAGGCGGCCGCTCGATCTCATGCGTGTGAAATCGGCGGATGTGGGCGGAGCTGTGTTGGATTTTGAACCAGCTAAGAGGACAAGGTGTCCGGATTCAAGCTCTGATCAGGATTCTTCTAACAGCTCTTCTCCTACATCTTGTTCTTCTCAAGAGAAGGCAGTGAAAGTGAGAGCCTGTGACCATGGCGCGGTATCAGTGATAGGTACATTCTAAGCGGATAAAAATCATAAAATATTTCTAGTAAAAGTCGATTGCAAGTATACAACGCAATTTTTGCTAATTAAACTTCAAAGATATTATTTTTGCGGCCTAAGTAAAATTTCACAACACCTTTTGGTTGGTCCTGATATGATTTTTACATAACTAAAAAAGTCTAAAATTTCTCCGTGCTCAAATGACTTTCCTTTTGGTGGTCGTTCTCAGCCCTTCGAAATTTTGAACTATGAACAGGTAGGAGGAGAGAGATGGAGGATGCTGTGGCAATCGTGTCGGGCTTCTCTGGGGAGGTTTCTGGTGCAGGGTACGATTTCTATGGTGTTTATGATGGGCATGGTGGGGCCAGCGTGGCCCACACATGCCGGGACCGCATGCATCTAGTCTTGGCTGAGGAGGTGGCGAAGCAAAAACTGGGAGGTAGTGAGAAGTTGAGCTGGGAGAAGGCCTTGACAGAGAGCTTCCACAGAGTTGATGCAGAGGTGGCGCTGAGCAGTGGGATTCGACACGTGGTGGATGGCACAGTGGGGTCCACTGCTGTGGTGGCAGTGGTGGAGCCTAGTAGGATTGCCGTGGCAAATTGTGGTGACTCGAGGGTGGTGCTATCGCGTGCTGGGAAGGCCGTGGCTCTTTCGTGTGATCATAAGGTGAGGATCTAATCAATTAGTTTGAAAATAGTTTTGCAGTTTTCTTAAATTTTTAGTTAGTGATTTTTTTGGTTCCTCTTCTCCTCCTAATTATATGTGAACTGTTAGGGAATTTGGAATTTTGAGAGAATGTTTGTTTTCCTTCTTAGTTTCTTCTGTATACTTTTTGGAAATAAATGTAGGTGTCAGAAGGTTATTCAATGTAGGTTCTCTGTTTTGCTTCTTTCTTCCAAGGGAAGACTCTGTTTTTCTTTTATTTTTACATTACAAAACAGAGCATGATGTGGTTTTTAAAGTTTGCTCTTTTTACAAAAAAGGTCACAGAATGAGAAGCTAAACGCAGAAAACCTTAATTCGTAGTAATATTTTGAATAAAATAATCAAACATTAAAACTAGTTTTGTCTGTGTAGTGCCTAAATTGTGTGCTATTTGTTTCAAATTTTATTGCATTAAATATCTTTGGTTAATTTCCCTTGAGGTTTCCTACTTTGTTTCTTCATTTAGAGACATGCTTCCATTTTACTTTATATAGTTAGCATCTTATTACCTGTGGATTTATTCTTTTGTTCTTTTTTTTCTATTCTGTTTTTTTCTTGATAAATGTTAATTTGTTATTTAATTTTATGTATTCTTTGTAGCCTGACAGACCGGATGAATTGGCAAGAGTCGAAGCGGCCGGTGGAAAGGTGATAAACTGGAATGGATACCGTGTTCTGGGTGTTCTTGCCACATCTCGATCCATTGGTACTTTTATTTTTATTTTTGTGATATAGTGTATTGATTAATTGTTAGTTCATTTGGAGTATTAAATAGTGATTTCATTCAATATGCCTGCTATGAAGGCTACTTGAATGATAAAACCTGTTGCAAACCTACCACTTAAATTTGTTAATCCTGAGCTGACTGAGTTTTTATATATTCTTAATCATAAGCTTAACCTAACCTGATCTTTATACCCAGTGGCGGAACCAAGGCCTGGGCCTTGGCCCCCCCTTGGCCCAGAAAACATATATAGAGCTGAGAACCCTTTAATAAAAAAAAAAACTGGCACCCTCTCTGTCTTCCTCTCCGCACCCCCTCTGGCACCCCCTCTTTAATAAAAAACACTGGCACACCCTTTATCGGGCACTCTTGGATTTATCAACCGCCAGTTAGGCACCTCCTACCGATCATTCCTGATTCTGCCACTGTTTATACCTAATTACACCTAATTAAACACCCTAAACCTTAGTCTTTGTGAATAATAATTAAAGTTTCAGTACGTGTTAAGCTGATGATCTAAGTTTCATATACCTCCAATTGTAGTTAAGCAACCTAGACCAAACAAATATTTTGAATGTAGTACTTACAAGGAATCTTACTTTGTTCTAAGAATAATGAAACATTATGGCCAAACTTTGTATCATGTTGTACACACGGCCATGTCCTTTTTTTTAGTGGAACTTGAAGCAAAGTATGTATTACAATGTATCTAGACTAATTCATGAAACATTTATTTCTTCATTATTGAATCCCATATATAGTTGTCTAGAAATAAATGTTGGAATATCATTTAGTTAATGCGGTTGATCACTTGAACTTTGCTATATTTCTCCTTTAAGTAAACAAAGTTTGATTTGATGTGTTCATTAATTCCACTAATTACCGCACCTAACAATTTTACTTTTATTTACTAAACAGGTGATCACTACCTGAAGCCTTATGTAACCCCTGAACCAGAGGTGAAAGTCATAGACCGAACTGCCCGAGATGAATTCCTGATATTAGCTAGTGACGGCCTATGGGACGTGCTCTCCAACGAAATTGCATGCAAACTCGTGAGGAACTGTTTGCGGGGCCGCATTCCCAGGCAGTTCCCCAGCTCAGTTACTGGCACCACAGCTGCTGACGCGGCCGCACTACTCGCCGAAGTGGCGGTGTCACGAGGTAGCAAGGATAATATAAGTGTAGTTGTAGTCGAGTTGAAAAAACTTAGGCGTTCCTCGGATCAAAAGCAGGGATGATTTTGCTAATCTGACCTTTTGTAAGGGGAGTTTGGCAAAGGTGCAAGTGCTTCTCTTGAGAGTTGAGACCCTCATTCTCCCCCTTTTTTTTTTTTAAGTTTCTTATTTTTATTAACTCGAGCGAAAGTGAGTTTGAGGTTTTTTTGTAAAATTATTCCGGGAGATCCTCGAAACATTTCTAAGTTAGAATTTGGAAATATTCAACTGTAATGCAATGCTAAAGCATGCAATGTATCAAATGAAAAATTTGAATTGGTATGACCGACTGGGTGAGTTCGTAGAATGACTCGAATCCAGATCTCAAAGAATTTTTATATTTTTGTTAAATTATCTTTTTTATGAAATTTGTGAATTTTGGAGTCCTAATGTGGTGCCACACTGCCACTTCAGACCTTTATATGGCCACGTTTTTAAGTTTTTTTTGTAAGACCATGTTTTTTATTTCCAAACTTGTGTTTTCTTAGCGACACGTTCGTACCGATTTTTTGAAATATCTCTAATGATTTCGGGTCAAAAGAAAAGATCTGATTAAGTTAAGGATAATTTGAGAACGACATGCCAACAAAGCCATTATATTTTTCCATTAGGTGGATATCTTTTGATGCTCGCTGTCTGCAGATATTTTTTTAGATATATATTAAATATTTTATCGAAAACTAGAAACATGTTTTTTATGCACTAGGAAGGAACCTTTAGGTATTTTCTAATAAAAGTATTTTAGCCTGTCACACTGATCCCCGCATTTTTATTAATATCCAAAATTAATTACAAATTAATAAATATATACAGAATTTTTGGATTTTTCAAAAATATCTTAACCTGGTCAGAATCTGATCGGTTTTCTCAATTTTTTTTTGCACACAAAATATTTTCTTTTTATACATGATCTGTGTAGTGTAATTTTATTTTGTCATTATATTGTAATATTATTTTTTGATTATTTTTTTGAATATTTGTTTCACTCACATCGATTCAATTTATTTTTAAATACGCCAATCAGTGTGTCTTTACTCTTTAAAGTACTTAATATGTTGTTTAAAATACTTATTCAATTTTTTTTCTTAACATTTTCTATTTATATTGTATGTCAATTAGTGTGTTTTAATTTTTAAAGTATTTATTTTGTTGTTGAAAGCACTTATTTAATTTTTTTTTTAATATTTTTTGCTTGTATTTTATGTTGTACTATTATTGTTATTGTTGTAGTATTTTTTATTTAGCATTATCAATATAATTTTTTTTATCTAGAAAATATAAAAATAGTACATAAAAGTACACATACAAAATAACCGAAATATAAGATAATCCAAACATAAAAACACAAAACATAGTATATTAAATATAAAAGTACAAAACTAGCTACGGTACTATTGGATTGGAGAGGGGGACATCGCTCAGGCGGTACTTCGACGTTCACGCGGTCAGGTTCTCTCTCTCTGAGTCTCTATACCATCATCGCATAGCTGCGTATCTGCTCAGCAGTATCCCATTTCTTTTTTCTGTGTTTTCTTCTAGTAGGGTTACATTTCTATATATAGCTTAACATACACTTAAAAAATGAGAAACCGACTGATTATATCATAAGCAGTAACCTTAGTGAATTTAGATCCAGTCAGATAACTGATCTGGTAGAATGAGATCCGGACTGTTTATTTTAATATGACATAAATCTCAAAAGCGGGGTTAAATTCCTCTATGAATGAAACATGTTGGGTCTTCATCATAAAAATTTAGATCGTGTTATAGTAATTTGTCTTTCTTCTATTGTCAATTCTAATTTTCTTACCCCTCCCTCTTCTTTATTGTCGCCTTGCAACTAGAGAAAGATGTTGGAAAAAATGAGATATCTGCAAAGAGCACTAACAGAGAATGAGATATCTGTAAAGAGCACTGAGGAGGAGAAAATAGTCTTCTTTTTAATAAAAGATAAAGAATGACCTTTTGTTAAAAATCAAATGTCGGCAACTCAAATTTACACAGGCCAATAATGGGACTCTGTGCCATTTCCAATTGATCTAATTTTCTAGCAAAATTTTGATTCTTGATTGGGCTAACATTGTTAAGTTTCTAAAGATAAGACGAGGATTGTACTCCTGAAACTATTTCAACAATTTTGTGCTTGGTTTATTTCAAGTTTCAGTGAATTCATTTATATTTCCTTCTCCTTTTGGAAATGTTTATTTGAACATAGTGATCATGTTTTCTATGCGTGCATTTTGAAATTTCAAATTGATTACTCAAAATTAATTGGGTAATATGAAGTTGTTCCTACTTAGGCAAATCCAGCAAGCATCCAGCCCGTCTTTTACCAAATGGGCCATTAAGCCCAAGAGTTATGGGCTCAATTTTTTAATACTCCCTTTGTTTACAAGTTGGGCTTAATATTTACTCAAGGGACGGAGGCATATTGACTTTGTTAAAGAGCTAATTATCATAATAATCAAATAAATATATGCTTACATTTTTTTTGTGAGTAAAGGTAGGAGGTCAAGTCATCTGGATTTCGAACCTGCACCTTCCACACAGAAGGCATTGCGTTTGCCACTAGACTTACAGTTGGTTCTCGATGTGCTTACATTTTAAAGGAAGTATAAATCGATCAAGGCAATTCTTAAGAAAAAGACTAATAACATAGCTTACAAAAAATATGAGATGAAAGAAATTATGTTTAATTTTAAAGGATAATTGGGTATTTTGAGGTTGTGATGCAAAATTTAGATATTTTACAATTTGATGTATACAATGAAAATTAACTCAATTATTTAAAACCACAGTTGAGCATACCAATTAGCAAGCAAATCACACTAGTAAGCTGGAATCCTGAAATAAAGAACGCATTTCGGGTAATGCTGATAATGCTGATACTATCCTCTGTTCTAGCTAGATAACTTGTGTTGAAAAGTTCAGATTATCTCTCCAGTCTCTCAAGTAGTTGAAATTAGAGAGTGCTAATTATTGCATAGGTTGTATCATCCTTGGTTGCTTAGATGAAGTTCTTGCAATTCAAGGATTTAATGAAGTTGTTATGATAGTCTTATTCTCTCCTCTTTTGTAAATTGTAGCAACTAATTATGAAAGAGTAGAGTAGGATGAAATCAAATTTTAATGAACAAGAATATAATATTAGTAAGATTAATTCTTAATGAGTATGAGTATGAAAATGCTTTCACCTAATTAAGAGTATGGGTATGAAAATACTTCTATCCAATCCGTATCCGTATCATATCCATTGACACATATAGCAAACTCAAAAACGACAGAGAGCAAAATTTTAGAAGAAAGAGAATTATTGGCATTATCAGGAGTCATGCTGGCCAAAGCCACAGAGAAAGCAAATTTATTTAATGTAAGAAGAAGAAATTTATTGATTGCCATCAACGGTCGAGCTCATAGTCTCTGTCGCACAGCCCCACAGGTCGCATGGGCGGTTGGACTCGATCGACCAAGTGTAACTGTGTATGCGCCATATCTGTGACATGTGTCATGTAACTTCTTAACCTTTTGCAATGCTTTCCTGGTTGTGCACTTGTTCGCACTGTTAGTATAAGTTGACTATTTGAAGGAGATTGTGAAATGTGAAGCTCCGAAAAAGAATTTAATTTGGTCAAAAGTCAAAATTAATGCAGAATGCTATGTTAATTATGGTGGGATCACATTTAGGCTATCGTCCTATTACATTTTTTTTCTGCGGAGGATGACTCGAGACAAAAAAAAAAAAAAACATTCTAAATTTTCTTAATTTAGCTGCAAAGGTGTTTTTTTTTATATATAAGAATGAAAATCTAGTTTAGTCTCCAAAATTTATTGATTATGATGACATCAGAGGAATCATAACAACGCCACATATAATTTGCGTGTTGTATGAAGTCAAAACTGCTATGTTAAAATTTTAACTCATCAATTATCTAATTTGGACTGATAAAAAAATGATAAACCATTCTAAAATTTCTTTATGATTGAACCAAATTAAATTATAAACCATTCTAAAATTTTAACTCATCAATTATCTACCGTTCAAGCACATGATCTAAATCTCAGCTAAAATAAACCTCCAACACTGGTCTCATAATCCTCCAATTAAGTCGACCAATTATACTTTTTTGGGTAAATATATCTAATCAAGCTGATAAGCAATCTTATATTTTATAAAACTGCTACATATGTATGATAAATTTATATGATTATATGTGGTTAGCTAGTCTATTTTCCTTTATAAATCAAAGGATAGGAATTGTTGGATACTAATTATTGCGACAATGAACCCCAACCCAAATCATTCCTGTTATAACAAAAAGATGAGAACAAAAATGGACTAGTCATTTTTTTTCTTTGAGACTAAAGTCCAAAATAATTTTTAAGTTCAATAGCCTTTTCAAACTTCAATTTCATTTGCATCTTGACTAAAATTGTTGTAATTTTTTTTCATTTGAATTCAATTTAGTTTTTTTTTTGGTTAAAAATAACGAAGTATAAGAGAGAGACACTTGTTTAAAATAACTAAATAAGAATACAACTCATTTCTATCAGCACATTATTTATTAACTTACACTTTACAACAATATAAAATTCAACTAATTCTTCAACTTCTTTGGTAAACACACACACATTTAGAATTTGTTCTTTTGTGGTTGTATCTTAATTTTCTTTTAAGAAAATGCAAAACTAAAATCATTCTACTTCTTTTCTTTTTCTTACTCTTTTTTCATTTTACATATTTCCAGTAAAATATTTTACTCTTGCAAAATAAAAATAACATGGACAATTACTGTAAAATCAGTTACCTAATGATGAAAAAAAATTGAACAAATTATATGCGTACCCAATAGTTCCATGAAAAGTCACAATCACATTCGCCGCACATATTGCCACACAGCTGATGCCACAGAACTAGAAACAAAGTGAACAAAAAGAGGTTTCTTGGCATTATCCGGCGGATCATGAAAATAAACTTTACCTCATTTTCACAGAAATCACAAGGTCAAAGGGGCGGTTGACTAGAACCAATGACATCCGTACACGTGGCTACAACGCTTTTCAAATTTCAACTCCTCACAGCTGCACTTGCGTTTTTTCTTCGGCCCCACATGTCTCCTTGCTCCCTTGATTGCTTCTTAGTTCATATTTGGATGTGGCCATTAGCAACTTAGCATGGGCCATAATTTATGATGAGCTTGATTGTTTCATATATAATGAATGTTTTGAATTGTTCAATGGTCAAACAAGAAGGGGTTGCATCGGATTTTGACATCAGAAACAAAATGCGGTGTTTGGTTGATAATTTATGTTGCATTTGATCGTTTTCGTAAATTGATCTTTAATGGTTGCTTATCCTCAATAAAAAAGATGCAATGATTGAATGATATGAGGTGAGAATTTAAAATATCATCGTGTTCTAATCTTACACACAAAAATTAGGTTAAATTTTGGAGCTATATGAATAAAGTTAATTTTACAAGTACATTAAATTAACAGCGTTTACAACACGATCTCTCTTAAGAAACCTGAGGTCAACCTATGTGATACAAATTGACATTTTGGTTTGATTTGTTTAAATGAGTTGACCTTTTTGCATACATACAAGCAACTCATTTTCTCCACATTCATCTACCTCCAAATTAACTGTAAATTTTGAGTCATTAAATTAAAGTTCTAAGAGAAGTATAGACGAGGCACTTGTATTGCCTCTAATCTAATTAATGCCTTTATTTTGCATAGCTCCGTTCTTTTTAAATCCTTAATAATTAATTTTTTAAAAGTACTCAAATTCTAAAATTCACATTAAACATAATTAGTTAATATTAATTTTATATCCGTATGTGATTTTGAAAAAAAAAAAAGTGATTGAGATCTATAATAATGGTTAACATTTTCATCTTATGTCTTATAATTTTCAGCAAACAAATAGTCTTTATGACATGGAACAACATCAACAATACATACTTAATTGCTTAAACTTAATATTAAATATGAGTGAGGCTACGGTACTATGCATAGCACGGTTTGGTCCGTGCTACGGCTCAACAGTTGAGTTTTTTAAAATTCTAACGGTCGATCCTAACCGTTCAACATGATTATACATTGAATATGTCCTTGCAAACCAAATTTTATATTTTTTTAAATTTTTTTACTTTTTTTTAGATAGGTAGAAAATCACTTGATCTAAAAAATCTGGACCATAAAAAACAGTGATTTTCTACCTATCTAAAAAAATAGTAAAAATTCGAAAAAATGTAAAATTTGGTTTGCAAGTACATATTCATTTTATAATCATGTTGAACGGTTTGGATTGACCGTTAGAATTTTAAACTCAAATATTGAACCGTAGCACGGACCAATCTGTGCTATGCATAGTACCGTAGCCTCACTCATTAAGTATTATAAAATAAAAATATTGTCATAATATGTAACAAAAATTAACTCATAACTTAATTCATTCTCATAGATTAATAGTGCTCCAATTTAGTCCGAATCACCACAAAAGTACTTTAAATGTTCATTAAGACAAATTGTTAATAATTGAAAGGGGAGGTAATACACTTGGATAGGAAGAAAGTCCTAAAATTGTTGGTTACTCAAAGGTCGAGAGTTCGATTCCCTCTCACGACTTTGCAGCTTCTGTGAAAATTTTAATAAAAAAACAAATTGTTAATTGACTTATTGATTAAATCTTTTCACTTCACATATCAAACACAATGATGAAATAATCGATGACGCAATTATTATTTCAATGGTTCAACTGATATGTTAGTGGAATGATTTGACTCTTTCTTATTAACTCAAATATTCTTAGATTGAAACATTCTCCGCAAGAGTGCTCCATAAATGATAATGCTGTCTTGTTCAAGATTTCAGGGGATAGACCAAAAATAGCCGAAATTTTTATTTTTAACATTTTAATAAAATTCATTAATAAATTAACTATCGTTTTCGGTCAATTCCAAATTTAACACGGCCGCAGAATGCCGGAGCGGACCCATATGGGCGGTACCGCAGAATGCCGGAGCGGACCCCCATATGGGTCCGCACAATGCCGAAGCGGCCCCCGAGGCCGCATAATGCCGGAGCGGTCCCTTTATTTTTTATTTTAGAAATACGAAATTGTATATATGTTAAGTGTTATTTAGTTTCGAATGTAGTTTAAATTGATTTTTGGTCGTATCGTATTTTTGGTCGTTCGTTTGAAATATTTTAGATATTTTAGATATGTGGTTTCTTTGAAATTCTTTTGTGTACTCTGAGATAATAAAATCAACAAAATAAATAAATAACAACAAAATCAAACAAACAAGAAACTAATCAACGAAATAAATAAGTATCTGACAAAATATCTACCAATACTCCAAATAAGAATCTACCAATCTAACAAAACATCTAACAATCTACGGCTTTGGACTAAACACCGTCCTCGCCTTCTTCTTCCTAAACCCCCGACCCCGCCTGCATAGTGGCGTCTCGTCTGTATCTCCGGAGGATGCTGAGTTGGATGCCTGGACATCCGTAGACTGAACCGGCTCCTGGGGAACCTCCTCAATCTCGGATGTCTGCTGGACCCCAGGACCAAAAACTGTAGTCTGTCCAGACTCAGCCTGCGTGAATAAAAACGCCTGTCTGGCAATAGGGTCATCGAGGAGGGAAGGGTGAGGTACCTGCTGTGAGGACTGGCCAGGGAACGGCGGGATGGGCTCTGTCTGAACATACCCTGGCTCATAGGCAGGAGGTACTGTCTGAGTGGGACTGTAACCTGGGGAATACAGTCCATCTCCCTCTGTGCCATAATCGCACCCAATATTGAAGCCCAGGTCCTCCCCGTCTCCACCCTGTAGTAACTTACAAATTAGATAATGTATTGAATAAGAAAAAAACCACAGTTACGTATTTTAATTTAAATTATACCTCGGCAGGCATCCTAGACTGGGATCCCATGGCCTCATGTGCTGCTCGGCGCATCAACTCGGCACCTCGGTCGAACACCTGACCGACCGTCGTAGCATCATGGACGGGAGCAAACACGTCCTCATCACCAGTGTAGGGGACATAGACATCGGGCTCGTCAGATATGTCGTCGACCGCATCAACACCGCCCAAGCCAGCGCACCTCAGTAGTGAGTCGAGGCGCGCCCTGTACCCACACTGGCACACTGCGGGTACGTTGTGCTTGAGGATCACCTTCCCGAGCCTCTTCCATCCCCTGGTGACGGCCATCGTAGCCCCTATGACGCAACTCTTGACAAGATATAATGCCTGAAAATTGAAAAAATTATGAAGAAGTTGTACAATTGTAAATATTAATATTTTTGAATTTGAAACTTCAAATTAAAAATACCGTGGCTGCGAGAGGTGCGCCGGCGGGGATAATACCGTGGATCCGTCCTCTATGATCCCTCGGCTTCGGTACCCGCTCGTGCGGGTTGTCGGCGATGTAGCCCTCAATGAAGATGGTGTACGCGCCGTGATCCTGATACCAATCTCTGTAAGGTCTGTACGAATTACAACAAATGTTAGATATTCCAATCAAAAAGCCATAGTTGAAGTAGTGAATTAATAAAATTTCTTACACTGGCGCGACATCCATCTGACGGTCGGGCTCGGCCAATGGGGGATCTGCCTGTCCTGCCTCGAACACGTAATCGACACGAGCAATCCCCCAGTCCTTGCCTGCAGTGGTCTCCCTGGGATGGTGCAGAGCTCGCCAGACATCCTCGCTGATCGGTGCCGGGGGCGGAGCAAGCTGGCGCATCCCGAACTGTCTCATGACCCGTCCGGGGTAATGGTGCTCGATGATCTATATATATTAATACGTTAGACTGTTTTTATTAAATTAAGTTGATTGTGTAAATAACTAACATAAAGAAATTACGGTACCTGAAAACATATGAGCGGCACCACTGCACGCCAGAAACGCTCCTGCTGACGACATCGCTCCGGCAATATCTCAAGATATTGCCGATGTGCGCCATCCACCTCGACCTGGAAGTATAGATTTAATATCGTATATCAAGTCGAACTGGAAAAAATTTAAATAAAAATAAAAATAAATGTAAACTTACATAATCTCTGTAGGGCTCCCAAGTGACAAACTCGGCATCATCTCTGAGATGCTCGATCTCCTGTCTCCAGAATGTGATGCCGAGCGACGCGCCATGCCTTGCACCCACCCAAATCTTGGGATAGCAGTACTTGGCGGCAAATGCAGGGCAGTTGTCCGGCTCGGGCTTGCCCCAGTGCGGCACATCTGCCTTGCTAGCCAGGACTGGACGGCCAACAATCAGATGTGCATAGGACCAGTGCTGTAGTAACATGCACGGTCCTATGAAGGTCTTGTTCTTCTTCAGGCAGGCTATGTTAAGACCCCTTTACAAGAAAACAAAGTCATTGTTACTACACTACGATGTATACTATTTGAAAATATTTATAAGGTGTTTCTTACCTATATAGGCATGCCAGCGTGGCACCTCCCCAGTTGAACCTGCCCGCAGTGGACAGGTCGCGCAGAAGCTCGAGGTAACACAGCCGCACCTGATCTCCATGCGAATCCGAAAACAACCGACAGGTGATCATCTCCAAAATATAGGCGCGCAGATATCGGTCAATAACCACCTGTTATAGATTTAAATTAGAACATTACTTACAAGAAAATAAATATAATATTATTTAAATTAAATCTTGTACAAGCAAATACCTGATCTGGTCGATCCGGAAAGACCTGAAATCTCGCCCGCAGCTTTACCAAGCTGATACAGCTGGGCGAGACCACAGTCTTCTCACCTCTCTTCTTCGCTTTCTGGAGATCCTCGTGCGGGATACCCAATAGCTCTAAGCACAATGCACGAAAATCTCCGTACTCGACGCCCGTGACCGGCTCCCCAATAATAGTCATACCCCACAGGCAACTGACGTCCTGTAGGGTGACTGTCATCTCAGCATGGGGGAGATGAAAGCTGTGCGTCTCCGGACGCCATCGCTCAACGAGGCCAGAAGATAAGCCCTCGTCAGCATTCTCCTCGGCCATCTGGGATATCTGGTACAATCCCATCGAGCGTAAAACCCCCCGTACGCCGGCTGGTACCGTAGATGCTGGCGGTTGTGACGAACCGTAACCGCATCCAAACCCTGCATTTAAGTAAATAATCAGATCAAGTTCATTCATCAAAAATTCGAGATGACAAATTTACTTACCCCAGTGGCAGCCTCTAATATCCGATGCTCCGCATTCGGATACCACAAGAAGTCGCTGACCCTGTCGGTGCGACTCCGGATACCCGGAACATCCGCCAACGCTGTCTCGATGTACTGAGACATCTCGTATGGCGTGGCTGTAGGAGCATGCTGTGTACCCCTACTGGAGGATGGTATATCTCTACTGGTACTCATGCTGTATTGGATAATATTTGGTCAAATATGAGAGTTTGGTAAAAGTCCGGTTTAACTTTGGGTACAATTCTAATTAAATTTGGGTACAATTCTAATTAAATTTGGTTACAATCGAATTAAATTTGGGTACAATCTAATTAAATTTGGGTATAATCTAATTAAATTTAGGTACAATTCTAATTAAATTTGGTTACAATCGAATTAAATTTGGGTACAATCTAATTAAATTTGGGTACAATTCTAATTAAATTTGGTTACAATCGAATTAAATTTGGGTACAATCTAATTAAATTTAGATACAATTCTAATTAAATTTGAGTACAATTCTAATTAAATTTGGGTACAATCTAATTAAATTTGGGTACAATTCTAATTAAATTTGGGTACAATCGAATTAAATTTAGGTACAATTCTATTTAAATTTGGGTACAATCGAATTAAATTTTGGTACAATTCTAATTCTAAATCCTAAATCTAAACTCTAAACCTAAATCCTAATCCTAAACCCTAAACCTACACCTAATTACTACTCTACCTAAAAATTAAAACAAGAGAAGAAGAAGAAAACTTACCCGAGGTCGAAGGGATTCAAACTTCAAAAGAGATGTAATGAAATCGGAATTCTGCGGCCCTATATATAGGCCGGGGACCGCTCCGGCATTATGCGGCCCCGGGGGCCGCTTCGGCATTGTGCGGACCCATATGGGGGTCCGCTCCGGCATTCTGCGGTACCCCCCATATGGGTCCGCTCCGGCATTCTGCGGCCGTGTTAAATTTGGAATTGACCGAAAACGATGGTTAATTTATTAATGAATTTTATTAAAATGTTAAAAATAAAAATTTCGGCCAAAAATAGATCGGCACTATTTGTTTTCTTTATTCCTTTAAAAGTGGAAGTTTATTATTATTACGATATGATCTGTTGGAAATAAAATGAATTGAATTGTGATATAGCAGGTACAAATTTTTTTAATATGATATAAAAGGTTAAAATTCTTACACTTACTTTGTTGTACAGTGATATAACTAAAAATATTAAAATTGAGAGGACTGAATAATAAGTATAGCACGGTCTATGTTTCATGAATATGGGTACGGATATCATATTGGATACGATACAGGTATGGATATCGTATCAGATACGATACAAATACGGCGATACTGTAATTTTCAAAAATAAAAAACACGATACATATATTATATATATTATTTTTTATTATTTTAATTATATTATTAATTCAACACTCGTATTATATAAATTAAATACCATAAATTCTGAATATGGTACGATACGATAGCTCAAGTATACATTAAATATATTAGCTACTAGCTTCTAAAAATAAATTTGAACTAGTGTAGTGATAAAGGGTTATGTTGTTGTTGCCACAGAACCTGCGTTAGATTCTGCATGGCACTAGAAAATTTGTTTTTCTTGGCATGGTCCATGCGCGGTGCACAGCTCTCGGCTGCTGGTGTATGTTCCATTGCACAATTTGTGGCATGGTCCAGGCGTGTCTGGGCTGCTGGTGCATGGCGCGGTGCACAGTTTGTGGCATGGTCCATGCGCACAACTTTGGGCGGTTGGTGTATGCGTATCACCATATCCAGACGTGTCAGAGCTATATCATTGTAAGTCAATCTATATCATAGACCGTAGCAAGGGATAAAAGATACGCCACCTAATTAAGTCGATACTCCAACTAGCATATCGGATACGTATCGGGTACGTATTGGTATTCGATACATACCCGATACGAGTACAAAACTCATATAAAAGTATCGGAGTAACATAGAGTAAGATTTAACTTTGTAAGAGAGCCAAGATATTTGCATCTAAATAATGAGGGCTAAAATACTTTTATTTTTATATTCTTTGTTGTGTTTTCATTTTTAAACATTATTAACAAAATTAAAATCTAAATATCAAAATAACATCTTTAGATATGATATATACTATTTTCACTCTAAATAATTACGATATTTTGATTGATATCAAGAGTTTGCAAATAACACACTGGTGTGAATAATTTTCGGATGTTGACTTTTAACTTATTGTTTCTTATAAAAATAAAATTTAAAGTGATAATTTTTTTTTATATATAGAGAGAAAATAATTAGATAACGAAATAATGATTTTATTTGACATATGAGTTTTAAATTTTTTATTATTGAAAAATTAAAAAGTCGAGACATGACATATGCAAAAAATAATAGAGACATTTAAACTCCATTCTTTAAAAATACACGGTCTTAAAAAATGTGATTTTTGAATTCATTAGAAGGCCTAACCTACTTTTGTATCTTTTTTCCTTCGGTACAAAAATCTAAATTTAAATTTCTCACACAGTGAATAATAATTTAACAACTATATATGATGTGATTCGTAACAGGGTCTAGTAGACAACAAAAAGGCAAAAACAATAAATTCAAATTTACATCTTGGAGATTTCGAGTATGAGATGTTTTTTTTTTGGGTGTTTGAAGGTCCCGATTTTGTTTTCCAATTCGTTTTGTTTGCTCATGAATTTTATTCGACAATTGGAAGATGTTTTAGTTTCAAGGTTTTTAAAGAAGCCAAGTTATCAAGTTTATAATTTTTTTGGATTAATTATTAGTTATTGTCAAATTTGTATAACTACAAATTGTTCATTTTTACTAATAAATATTCATGAATGAGTAAAATTAATGAATTTAGAGTAGGTCCGATGCCCATCGGACTTACTTTGGTTCGATGGGTCCGATGACCATCCGTTTGCATCAAGATTCGTGCACTCACATTAAAATCCGTACTGATATGTGTCAATTTCTGTGCAATCTTAATGTTAATCGTACGGTGTTGAAGCTAATTGAATCTAAAAGTAGGTCTGATGGCCATCGAACCTACTCTTATCTCAAAATTAATTACTGAATTCTACCATCTTCAATTAAAATTTTATGTATTTTTTGATGTTACATTTTGTCTGATAATATCTGTGTCGATTAATTTTTTTCAATAAATGCTATCCAAGTAATTTATAAAAACAAAATATTGTGCTTAATAATTTCGCATTTGTCGACTTCGCAGTTTCTGCAAAGGTTTAAAAAAAAAAGTTTCGCATTTGTAGGTTATCGTTACTAGTAAATCATTTTAATATAATCGAGATCTTAATTTATGCCTTCATGTCATGGCAGCAAAACACCACACAAATGTTATAGAATTTTGTGTGCACCTGAGAAAATATGGAACTGCTCCTTTCAGTCTTTCACTGCCCAAGGCCCCAAACCCTTTTGTGTGTTTGACTTTTGTGAATTGCTTTTTGCTTTTATTACTTGAAAGCAGCATTTAACCCCCTCTAGTTTGTTTTTGGTTGGTTCAAGTTGCTCCAAAGAGAGAATGCCAGAATGGCTTGCTTGCTCTTATCTTTATCCATGGATAGGAAGGACAGTACTAATAGCACAAAATGTACTGTATGAGTAGTTATCTCTTATGGACTATAATTAAAGAGACCGAATCTCCTGCCCCCCAGGGGGCAGGAAATTCCTGCCTTTATAGTCACAGCCGGTGGGTCTGAGGTGACTCTAGGGACAGAAATTTAAATGTTAAAAGTGATCTCGGCCCCACCCAGCAGTGACTCTAGGGGCAGGAATTTCCTGCCCCCCGGGGGGCAGGTGATCTCGTTCCATAATTAAAATGGTATTACTGCATATGCTTTGTACGAAGCAAAAACTTCTCTTTCAATATCTTTACTGAAATAAGGACACGCTAGGTAATATTCTTCGAGTGAGTCTATGGTACTATGAAATAATAAAAGAAAAAAGTCCATGGTACTATGCATAGCATGGATTATTCCGTAATACGAATTAATATTTTTTTTTCAAAATTCTAACGGTCAATCGGAACCGTTCAATATGATGCTCATATGAATATCTACTTACAAATTGAATTTTATATTTTTAGAATTTTTTTACTAGTTTTTAAGATCGATAGAAAATCACTTGATCTGAAAATTATGGACCATCCAAAAATAGTGATTTTCAACCTATCTTAAAAAATAGTAAATTTTTTTTTCAAAAATATAAAATTCGGTATGCAAGTAGATATTCATATGGGCATTATATTGAATGGTTCGGATTGACTGTTAGAATTTTGAAAATGAAAATATTATTTTGTATTATGGACTAATATGTGCTATACATAGTACATAGTCTAAGTGTGAACATCCCTCTTCCAATTATTTTAGTTTCTTCATCACTTGCTAAATAAAATATATTTTTTTAATCGATATAACTACTCTAAAGCTCAATTTTTTTCGAGGGGATCATGTAATATATATGTTCCATCATAATTACAACTTTATTTTGCCATTAAAAAAATTAAGTTCCCAAAAAAATGTCAAGTATTGATATTATTTTACTTATAGAATAATGCATCACATCAGATATATATATCGAAAAATTTGAATATTTTATGTATATTTAAGAAGATAAAAATCAATAATCTATTATGATCAGTTTGCACTATTAATTTACCTGTTTTTTTTTATCTTGTACAAAATAAATTCAACATATGACATTTTTTATTTTTCTAACGTGCAAGCATTACTTTAAAATTAAAACAGGATTTGTGATAATATTTTTCATTTGATATTAAAATTTATAGTATTAGTGCAAATTAGAGTTGTGGTCAGAACGTAACATACACATTAGAACCATCCTGAATTTTGGAAGGTACTACTTATGTATATTGATTTTGATCTTTTACTTTGCATATAAGAGAATTATTCTAATTATAAGAACACAATGGGCTTGAAATTGACAATCAACATCAAATACAGATTAAATATTTAACTAGTGGAGTAGTGGTGCATGTATCAATATCTAGTACTGTATGTATAAATTAATCTAGGAGCTGTTTGGATGTCATTTTTTTTTTTCTAGCATAGGATTAGATTTGTTTTCATCTTTGTTCTCATCTCTTTACAAATTTATGAGAAAAAATTAGATCAAACTAAATTCTTTTTTTCCCACCATATCTTGTTTCATCTCCCTCCTCAAAATTTTCTAATAAAAAAAATGTTATAAGCATTAGTACTCAATGTTGAATAAATTACTTATTTAAACTTGCATCCAAATCTTATAATAATTATCCCGATCTCGAATTACTTAATTAAATTTTCTAATTAAAAAATGCTTTTAATTATAAAAATAATAATATTTTTGCTATTATTTTAATATCATTCATATAATTTACATGACTAACTAAAGATAAATGTAATATATTATGCTTATACAATTTTTTTTAAATTTTATTATGAGAAGGGTGTAGTTCCTAACAGCATCTAGAGGGGAGGGGGGAGGGTGAATGGGGAGTCTTAAAAACTCTTATACCCTCTAAACTAACAAATCAAACAAACAACAAGTAAACAGTACAAATAATAGTAAATAGAGTAGAGTTAGAGAAATTTGATACGCAAGATGATAACGAGTTCAACGTAAAATGCCCACGTCTCCGGGGTAGAGCAACCTCGTCAACGCCCCTTTCCTATTACCCAAAAAGAAATGATACAACTCGTGACACGTGACCCCAAACAAAAGTGGAAAATCACGGCCTAACTCGTGTACAAGGTGAGCCTAGAAGCTCGTGCTGGAGAGTTGCAACGGGATCGTCACACAACTATAAATATATGTGAGCGGAAACGCTCGAGCTAGTGAGCCCCTTTTATGTCCTACAAGCGGGAAACACTAACTACGGATGGAAAGGCTCTAGAACTAAATTCTAGACACTAAACTATATCTCCAAGAAGATAAGTCGAGTGGATTTGAGAGTGTTGAGAGGATATTGAAGTTTAAACTCACTCAACAATGGAAGCTTTCAAGAATGCACAATAAATACTTTTTGAATGTGGGAGGCGGCTAGCTTGGTCAAATCTGAAGTGGGGTAACTCCTTTTATAATGGGGGCTCCAGATTTTCCAGATCCGTTCGGACGGAAGTGATCGGTTTTGAACGGATTGTACGAATATCAAAAGTAGGGTTTCCGTAATAATTAAATTAATATTAATCGTTCTGAACGTCTATGTCTGTTCAGGATGTTTTGTATAATTTATCCCACAAAACTTGATAAGCGTTCCAATGGATCATAACCGTTCTAGACGGAACCAAACTGGAATTTTCTATAGTTTTATGATTTAATCTGTTCCATACGGTTTGGTCCGTTCCGAACGGTTGCTCCAGAAATCAACAATTCTCAAATATACTTTACTTGTCTATTTGATTATTACAAATCTATAGCTTCCTAAAGTCTTGTTGATTTCTTCGGTTCTTCAAATAAGTCTTGCAATTAAGATCTTCATGTACCTTGATTCTCTTCATATTAATCTTGCAATTAAGATCTTGAACATATCTTTGGTTCTTCATATTAAATCTTGCAATTAAGGTCTTGAACCTACAAACTCACTCAATTATGTAAACGGTTAAATTCAACTAATGTATGTTTTGCAAATTATGTCAAACAAAGTACTTAGAAGATTGCATACAACCAACAGAGGGATCCAGTTACACCATTTTATGGTGACACATCTTGACACCATATGTTATAAGTTTTTTTTTACAATTTCAAAGTCCAAATAATTGATCCGAACCATTCAACACGGATCTCCATATTAAAATGTGCTTGGAGATCAAAATTTATAATTTTTTGGAATTTTTTTAATATTTATTTAGAATTTTTGAAAATTGTTGATATTCAATGGTTCAGAATTGTCTCAAAACAACAATTTTGTACACATCTTAATAAATACTAAAAAAGTTCTAAAAAAAAATTTTGGTCTCCAAGCATATTTTAATATGGAGATCATGTTGAACGGTTCGGATCGACTGTTTGAATTTTGAAATCGCAAAACTAACTTATAAACTATAGTGTCAAGATGTGTCACTATTAAATGACGTTAATTATCATATTATTAAATTTGATAAAAAAAACTATTAGTGACTATTAATTACAAAATTAGTATTGATAATAAATCCTTTTTAAAAAATACAGTTTTTATGAATATCTTTCTCTAATTAGGATTTTCCAAAACTATTCTTATGGTATAACTGAAAACTCATTCAGACATTCCCTTGCGTACCTATGAGTATGGATTTCCGCAAATAAAAAAGTGGGTTTCCGAACTCGTCAAATCACATTCCACACAATCATGTGACAAACGAGCATGCTCTAAGTATAAACACCTATATAGAGGTGGGGATGGACTTGGGCACGGTAGAGGCACGTAAATCAAAGCATGGGGTAGGACTTTATAGTCCGCATCGTCATCATAACTCAAAAGAGAGCATCTTTTGAGTTAATGCATCTCGGCCGTCTAATTTTAAACGGAGCCAATCCAGCTCCCGCCTATAATGCAGGCCTTTAATATTAGTGCGGATCTAGTCCGCACAAATCTTAAAGCAGATCAGACGGTTCAGATGCATTAACTCAAAAGATTCAAAAAGAGTTAATGGAGAGGATACGAATTCGGGACTTTGATGTGTTTTCTCCATTTTTTGGATGCAGAAGGACCACTGATTGTTATCATAATTAGTACAAATCATTAGAGAGATGACACTGAAGGATTTTGTTTGAGATACTATTAGACACCTAAAAGAAAAATCTTGAACTACAATACATACTAAATGCAGAAACTCTTCCTTAGGCACAATAAATACACTTCAAATTAAATGAGGAGAGAGAAGGAAAAAATAAATATATGAGCCACTTGATGAGAAGCCTTGTAACCATTTATATGGGTTATATATTTAACTTTCTAATGGAGATAGATAATCTAATATGAATAAAAATTGAATTTCAGTGACAAAAATAAATCGAATTTAAGAAACTTGCTCTGAAAATCTAGCCTAAAAGAATATATTGCAGAAATATTATTTGAAAAAAATCTGTATATACTTTGCTATCAATAATAACATATACGGACTTAAGTATGGTTGAATTAATGCTCATTTTTTACATGATATGAGGTGTAACAGACGTCATTAATAAACTCAGAATTACAAATTAGACGACTATTAGCACACGCCATAAACAGTTGTAACAACACCTCTAAGTAAATTTGTGAGAGTATGTTTAAAAACACATTTAAGGAAAGAAAATGACTTGAATTAGAATGTGGCACAGTACGGTGCTTTTCTTGGGATGGGATTTAATGAGGGGAAGTTATCATTTTAAAGTTTATCCCTATGTGGCAAGGTGGTTTTTATATGGTCGGTCCAAAATGTCATAGGAAATATTGGCTTTAATTTGCCTCATTTAATGACATTTACATGTCCTACGTGTATATATAGAATTCAGATTTGAAGTTCATATTGTTTTTATTTCTGTTATTTTTTTCCGCTCTTTTGAAAATTACTTTCTAGAAGATATATAATGTGAAATGTCTAGACTTCTTTTTTTTAGCTAATCAATATCTCCTGTCACTATCAATGCGAAGTCATTCATAAAATAGTTTGTTTTTGGAAATGCATAATATGAATTTAATATTTTTTTAGATATAATTAAGTTTTGATTATCAAAATAATTTTGACAATGATGACAAAATAATTTAATTAAGAGTAACATATATATATACAAGAAGAAATAAATATTTTTGTAAAGTAGTATGATAGAAAGATGGACTAAAATTTTAGCAACATCATTAAATTGACAAGAAGCATTTAACTAGAAGATGGCAGTACAACGGACTTAGCACAGTAGTGCGAGCTGTGTCTCTCTACGGAGAGATGCAAATTTAATTCTCGCAAAAATCATCTAAAAAATACTGGAGTGTACCGGGTCATTTTAATTAAAAGAAAAAAGCTAGAAGTTGGCGCACTATTTTGGTTTTAATACAGCTTATCAAAATTATTTGTCTGATAAAATACCATTATTAGTTATCAAAATTAACTGTCCAAAAGTTTATATCAACTTTATTTTGGTATTAGTTATGCAACAATAATATCCCATAAATTGTTATAATATAAAATTATAAAGAAGAAGAAAATCATGTATGCAAATGGATGCTACACGAAATAAGAGATTGGTAGATGCATAGAAAATCTGGAAAGTTTTGAGTGTGGTGGTGGAGAATGGAGATTCATTATATCACGAGTGATGCTATTGTTTTCCATGTGAAACTCCAAAGCCAGTAGACGAATAAAGAGGGTATTGATTGAGATGTTTGACAGTTTCTCTCCAAACTAGACCTTTTGCCAGGGTTATAGCTAGACACCCTTGTGGGCAATCCTATTTACTAATGTGAATGTCATAATGGGTTCAATTCGGATCAGGCAAGGTATCCGATTTCATCATGTTAGATCCAAACTGTTCAAAGTAAATTTGCACGAATTTTAAAGTAGACCTTTACATTCTAAAGGAAGAGTATCCCCTCAGGTACCGGATATACACGAAGAAATCCCAATCGAGTGATTTTATATAATTTAGGTCTGCCTTAGATGCACATGAGTCTTTAAGATTCGTGCCAAATTGAAATAAAGGACCTGGATCTCATTCTACTAGGTTAGGTACATGACTAGATTATGGCTCGGCGGGACTGTTCTATCCGTGCGGTACAAATTCATAACGTAATGATTAGAGGTGCTATCGGGTCGGGTAGGATTATGATATTATTATATTTGGACCGTACTTCTAAGTTTTCGGGTCCAAATGTCGATCCATATATTTATTATTTTTAAAACGGATCGGGTCCGGATTCATATGCTGTATCTATTAATAGACATTTTGGATTCAATATTTCGGTTCCGAGTAGATAGGTATCCATAATTTTTGTGTGAATATATATGGCCTGGTCCGGATTCGAGGCCAGGTTGGGTACATTTCACAAGCATTTGGAAAGATTTAAGATTTTAGTTTTTCGTGAATAGCTTTTTGAATTCAGAAAGAGAGATATAATTTTAGAAAGTAAAATATTGAAGAAGAGATAATTTTGCAAAGTTAAATATTGAAGAAGAGATAATTTTGAAAAGTAAAATATTGAAGATGGTAATTTTCTTTCCATGACTATTATTCTATAATATAATATTATGATTTTTTTTTGCGTTCCATATCCTCATTTCTAATGGAATCGATATGATTTCTAAATTGATTAGATCAGATCCTTCCAATTCTTCCATTTTTCTCTGTCAAATATTTCTCTTAGTACTTCTCTTTTATTTTGCATTCAAATAGTAAAAGAAGAAACCTTTCGGTATCTTCCTTGTATAACTTACTACTTCAATGAATATTTGTTTCCTAAAAAATATTCTTTTAGTACTAATTAGTATATGTTATTATATTAATTAATTATAAATAATTGTATTAGCATTGTATCAGGTATTTATACGGGTATCAGGATAGGTTCAGTAGTGGGCGGATAATTAAAATCAAACTTATATCCTATACATTACAATATCGGTTTGGATTCGGATTCGGATAGGATATTAAAGTATTAATTTTGTAATCGTACCTATAATTTAACCGATTATTCTTTTTAAACCATTTTCTATCAAAATTAATCAAATCCGGATCGGTACGAGATCGGAACCGGGTAATTGGATAACAATAGCACCTCTAATAATGGCGTGATCATGGGCAAATTAGACAAAAAGAAATTAGGAAAGAAAACCAAATTCATTGCTTCCATAATAAATATGAAATTATTTCAGTTAAATTGGGGGGGGGGGGGGGGGGGTTAATTATGGATTGTAATGCAAAATAGTAAGTATTTATAGCATGCCCAACTTGATTGCAAAGGACAATTAAACTTTCATTGATGAAGGATATTTATTGAACCTGTTATGGCTTCATGCATCCGTGCAAATTTTATTGCATTATAAAGTTAATTATTTGCTAGAGTTAATTCTTTTTTTTATCAAAATGGTAATAATTAATTTAGTACATGATCTAATTTTCTGTCGGCAATTTTCTTAGATCATAACAATATTTTAGAATTAAACCAACTAAAAGATAATATTTTCCGTACAGTAAAGATAGATTAGAAACCAACTAAAAGATTATAGTAAGATATTTTAGAAACAGAAAACTGAGACATTTTATTCAATTAACAGGAAAATCTAATAATGTGAACACTAAAATCATTTTGCTCATAAGTTTCTGCACAAGTTCCTTTCATATCCATTTGCAAGTTACCGCTATACGATTTAACATATACCTTAATGCTAGCATGAAATCATAATGTTTTTTTTTTATCTGGATTCATCATTGAGCTATAATAGGGATATAATGGAGAATTGATCACTCACAATTATCAGTAAACAAAGAACTACGTATAGTAAAGATAGCTAAGCTATAATTTTATTATTTTTGTTGTTGTGATAATATACAAATTTGAAATTCAGTTATATACTTTCGAAATTTTAAAACATTTGTCTTGATTTCATTCTAAGAAGTACTATCATCCAGGGGTGAAAGCAAACATTTAAGTAATAGGGGTCAAAAACATATAAGAGCAAAATGTTACAAGAATCCAAGTTGTATACATTATAAAATAGTCTATTTTTCTTTGAATAAATTGAAGTCAATCATATAAAATTTTCATAACAAGTATGGGGTCAATTTATGATACCTAAACCATTTTACTATAAAATATATAACAAAATTACATAATAATAACTAGTTTTTTAAAAAAAAATATGAGGGTCAATTGATTTCTGTCCCTCCGCCTCCTATCATCAGCAAACCGTGCTGAAATGCATAATTTTATTTTGTAGAAGTTATATACAAATAATATAGAATATTAGTTAGATTACATTAACATATAAATGATTCTAGTTAGATATTTTAGAAACAGAAAACTGAGCCATTTTATTCAATTAACAGGAAAATCTAGTGTGAACACTAAAATCAATTTGCCCATAACTTTGTGCACAAGTTTCTTTCATATCCATTTGCATGTTACCGCTGTACGATTTGACACATACCTAAATATATTGCTAGCATGAAATCATCAATCTGTCTTATAGAGATTCATCATTAATGAGCTATAATTGAGATATAATGGAGAATTTATCACTCACAATTATCAGTAAACAAGAACTATGTAAAGTTAGCTAAGCTATTGTTTTTATTTTTGTTGTTGTGAAAAACACAAATTTAAAATTCAGTATATAGTTTTGAAGACAATTTGAAATTTCATGCCAAAGAAATATCACCTGCATGCAAACAGTGCTAAAATGCAGAAAATTTTGTTTTGCAGGAATTATATAAAAATAATATAGAGTATTAGTTATACTGCATTAATTGATTCCATAGAAGAAATGAAACATTTTGTTTCGGTTTCTTTGAGATTTCAGATTTCTAAAGGAATCTAAAAAAAATATTCGGTTCCTTTAGGTGGTGTTTGGTTGTGGACTAAAGTTAAGGTGGCCTAAGTTGTTATTCCAACTTAGACCGGCTTAAATTATTTATGTTTGGTTGAGGCCTAAAGTTAGACCACGGCTTAAAGTATTCTTTGTTTGGTTAGAGTTGGTGGAGGATTAAAGTTTTGGAAGCCTAAGTTAGTTAATTATTAATAACAAGATACTAATTATATAATATTAATTATTAATTATAACTATAATATATTATAACATTTTTATAATAATTATTTAATATATTAACAATATAAGATATTAATTATATAATTATATACTCATAATAATTATTAATAATAATATACTAATTATATACTAATAATATATTGTTACTAATTAATGAGGAGAGGGGTGAAATGGTTGAAGGTGAATGACAGTGGGCCCCAGTGGCGTAAAATTAAAACCTAAATTTAAGGCATCTCAAGAGGTGGTTTAATTAGGCCCGTTTAAGCCGGCCTAACTTTTAGGCTATTTCATGTTAGGCCAATTAGTTTAAATCATGTTTGGTGGAATAACAGTGGCCTAAAGCCTTTAAGCCATCTTTAGGCCACAACCAAACATGGGGTTAGGGACTATATAAAACCTACTGTGCATATGTATATGCACAAGAAATTCCTAATATATTTTTTTCGGCCTCCCAAAAGAACAAAAAAATAAATTGGTTTCTTTGATTGATCAAAATATTGATGTAATTCATCTAATAATCTATATTATATTTATATAATTTCTATAAATAATAATTCCTAGCTGAAATGTCTAGAAATGAAGAGTACCTAATGTGCAGATGCCACAAGAAATTCCTAACTTTAAAAATTTGGTTCCTTCTGTAAATCAAAATATAAATATAACAAGGTGTAGATTAACAAAGAGAGCAAAAGATATCTTTTGAAAAAAAAAAAAGTATATTTTTAACCGTGAGATACAATCCTACAGATCAGACAATGACACCACTTTAGATGAAAAGTAGAACACCCTTCCAGAATTATGTATATAAAATGGATTCATCTAATAATATAAAATAAAGTTAGCATGCACTATAATTACCAAGAAAATTTGGTGAGCATAACTCTAAAAGTTATCAGATTGGCTTCAAACGACAAATTCAAACGGCTAAAACCAATCTATTTCACGAGTGATGCGTGTACATACAAAATTATCAAATTCATTTATCACAAAGTCAAACGGTAAAAAAAAAATAATAAATGCATTAAAATAACTCATAAATCTTTATTTTTTTTACGGTTCAACTTTGTGATAAATGAATTTGAAAATTTGAAAATTTTGTTTGTACACGCACCACTCGTGAAATAGATTGGTTTTAGTCGTTTAAATTTGTCGTTTGAAACCAATCCGATAAATTTTAGAGTTATGCATATCAAATTTTTCGAGTGAGAAAAACTTATGAGCATGATGCACGTTGGCTGTACTCAATAATATATATCATTTTTATTCAATTTTTGTAAATAAAAATATCCTGGTTGAAAAGTTGAGAAATGGAGAACATGTGAAGTCAAAAGTGCCTGAGTGAGAAACGTGGCAATACAATGACGCAGTCATCCCATCTAATCCCATTAGATTCCAAAAGTTCGCTTTTTTGGTTTAATACCTGATTTGATTGTAGTTAAGATCCCCTGTGGCAATTGTTATTGTAGGCAACAGAAGGCCACAAGATCATAAGGCAATTAAATGCTATCTACAGCAACTTTTTTAATACATTATTTTCATGCAACTGCTGAAAAGATAATTGAAGCGCAAAAACATGAGACAGATGTGGCAAACGAAATTTTTAAATAAACTCTTAATAGAAAGAAATAAATACTAAAAAGTTTGATATATCAATTAGTATAAATAGAATTATTATTTACATAAATTTTAGGACTTCGTATCTTTTATGAAATTCAGTATCAATATAAGTATCAATATATTTTTCATATCAAAATTAGTATCAATATAAGTATAAATAACTTAAGAACACGTAAATTACTCATTAATAATTAATTTTGTTTGTACGGGTTGTCATAAAATATTTCTCTTGCTTGCCAAATTTAAGAATTTAATTAACATTATGACTATTCTAGCTTTCTAACAACTGTACACGTATATAGCCACACAGATCCACAGCCACAGGTTAAAGACATCACAAGAGCATGTCCTAGTTTCCCAGTGGACCACGTGTCGTGCTTCTCATTTATCCTCTTCAATTGCAAAATTCCACAAATTCCCTTGTAATTTCCACACTCGCATAACGAAGGCAACCCATCCCTGAGGGTAAAAGAGTAAACCATCCAAGTCAAACTGCCGACTTAGTTCTTGCATAAATATCCTACACCAATCCCATATTTATGTAGCACAATCACAAACCGAGAGCAACTGAGAAACTAGTAACTCAAAATCTTAAAATTCTCACTAGTGAGTAATTCTCTCAGTTCAAAAAGGACATGGAAGATAACATAATCTTCGATCCCTCACAATCTCTTTTATCACCTTCTCTGCCTGATGGCATAGCTTTCACAGTGTCAGACCTCCTCCTCTCTGGTTCAAATGCTATTGATACTATTTTTTCACACGTACCACCGGCGGTACCACCGCATCCTTTGGAGGCAACACTTGGCTCCTCAGTGTATCTTCACCACACCGAGCTTCTTCGCCGCTTCGCTGGAACCGCCTCACAATTCTCCCACCGCAAACTGTACGACCACCTGTCCTCTATCAGCAGCAACAACTATAGTAACAGTTATAATACCAGTATCGGTAAGGGCACCGGCAAGACCAAATTGTATCGTGGGGTGAGGCAACGGCACTTGGGCAAGTGGGTGGCCGAGATCCGCATGCCACAAAATCGAATCCGTGTCTGGCTCGGGACATATGATTCGCCTGAGGCAGCCGCTTTCGCATACGACCGTGCTGCATATAGGTTACGAGGCGAATATGCCAGGTTAAATTTTCCCGGTCTGGCAGATGGGCCCGAGTGCCCGGGCCCACTCCAAGCTCTCCGATCGGCTATCGATACTAAGATACAAACAATCTATCAGCGCCTGGCACGGCAAAGACGTGCGAGGCATAAGGCGAAGAAGGAGATGACCAAAAAAGCTGCGGCAGAGGTTACACAGTCTGACACATCATCTGCTGGTTGTTCCAGTCTGGCAAGTGATGTGGCAGGAGGATGCGTCGAGATGATGAATCACGGATGCCTGCTCGAGATCGTGAATGACAGGTATTCGCTAGAGCACATGCCATCGTTTGATCCAGAGTTGATATGGGAGTGGTTAGATTAATTAGTTGATCTCTATATGTATAATTGAGATAATATCTAGTAGTATAAGTGGAAATAAGAGAACAAATATTGAATAAGAGATAAGGATACATTCTGAATTTCTGATCTTAGCCACGTAAAGGCTTTGAATATTTAAAAGCTTTTACGTATCCCAGTTTACTATATGTCGTGCATTTAACTGGCAAGATACATCAAATAGACAAAATCAGGACAAACTTCCTATATGGTACAGTGCCACACGGGGGTCAAAGGGAATGAATTTGGCGAATTGGGAGATTGTATGCACTCCAAAAAAAATGGGAGGGTTGGAAGTGCTCGATATGGCAACGTTCAATGCGGCGCTTCTCATGAAATGGTACTGGAGATGGACTAAACCGGAACACACCTCACCAAATTGGAATGGATGACCACATGATACCAAGAGCGGTCATGTTCAAAAACACCAAAGAGGTAATGATGCCATGTCGAGGTTAATGTTACTAAACAGGATACTCAAGATCACCAAAGAGGTAACTTTGCTGGACAATATGATTGCTCAATGCAAGAAAGATCTTTATACCTAATATCATAGTTTATCATTTAGAGGGAGCGAATGCGCGAGAATCTTTTAGAGGGGATAAAAAACCGGTAACAGACCTTATGGAACATGTATTGGCACAATAGGCATACTGTGCAAGAAAAGAATATATATTGTGCCAGACAAGAAAAACATCACCAGGCGCAATCAAAGAGGAGGGGCTTTTGATTTATGTTGTCGTTTTATTTTCAATTTTTTATTTTTTATTTTTTCTGTATCTTTTGGTTGTACCGATTTCCACCAAATGGTGTCAAACACTTGAGCCATGATTACTTTTGGCCTTAGCTGGCACAGACACTTGTACCGGTTCTTACATCAATACAATAGGGGCTTGACCCCTGTTTTTACTCAAAAAAAAAAAAAAACATTGTTGAAAAAAAAAGTCTCTTATTGATTTGTTGGAGTTCTGGTTGCTCTAAAATGAAATGCAGGTAAATAAATTTTACTAACTGATATGGACATATAATAACATAATATTATCATTGAGGTCCAATCACTAATCAGTATAACTGTATAAGATAGTCCAAACATATGAAAAAAGAACACCTACATAAGATGCGGATGAATCATGAATCTCTTGTAAAAAAAGAAATAAGATGAATGATATGAATTCGAATTTTTTTTTTTTTTCGAAAGAGAAATATGAGGGTCACACCCTAAAATTTCATCTATACCGACACAAGGTGTGTCAAGATTACATAAAAAATAAAAAAATAAAAGAATAAAAAAAATAAAAGAAATAAAAGAAAGTTCAAGAATATATAAGAGAAGAAAAAGAAGAAAGATGAAACACAAGATACATAATGAGCTGCTGGTAAACCTGAAAAAAGTCTAGTTACATTCGAACAGCTGGTGGTGATTATGTCTGTATCCATGAAACCAATTCGTGAACGCCACTGTTATCTCCATCACTATGTGATTTTCTAATTTTTGTTGGTCTTGAAAAATACGCGTAAACCGTTCCTTCCATATAACAAAACATATCGTTGCTTGAATTTGTCTGATCACACCGTATTCTGAGTTTATGATTGCTTCCCGGTACCGACCCTGTACCAGATGCTGACACTGTGGTAATCTGAGCTGCTTTTGCACTGCTGATGTTACTCTTCTGGTGACAGTGCATTGGCCAAAGAGATGAGCAACTGTTGCACTCGCATTTCTACACGTGTAGCAGATACTTGGGAGCAGCCAGCCTCTTCGATTTAAGTTTTCAGAAGTAAGGATCTTATTTTGCAAGCCATAAGAATACCGTAATTCGCATGGGGTCCCTTATTTTCCAAATATTTCTTATCAGATTTTCAACACTCGGACCCTCTGCCATGGCCACATAAAAGGATTTTACTGTGTATATTCCCTCCTTTGACCAGCTCCACTGCAGCTGGTCTGGTACATCAGTGCTGGGACCGATAAGTTGTAATTGCTGCATCAATGCGTGGTGCTCCTGCTGCACTCCAGGTTGGTTATTTTGTGTGATATTTAATTCCCAATTACCATTTATTCGTTCTTTATGACCTGTCATAGGAATTTTTGCCTAATTTGATCAATTTTTTTAGGAGAGTGCTATATTGAGCGCATCAATTGCAATTTTGAAAGCGGGATAAATTTTTCTCTTTGAATATCTATTATACCCTTATATTCTCTCTCATATCTATCACAAATTCACAATTAATACAAAAGTTAATAAAGGAAAAAATTAAGAAAAGAAGGTTGTCACAATTAATTAATACCTATTATTCCTTGAACAACCCTTCTTTCTCTTGAATTTTCGCTTATTATTTTGAAACAAAATTATTAATAAAAATTGCCTTATGTGTTCCTCAATTATGATGATTTAATTATACCACAAAATTATTTTCATCATCTTTACAAGTAAAATAAAATAAATAAAACAGGCTTTTGTAATGTCAACGTGTGCTTTGCACGTGCAAGTAGTTTATAAATAGTAACTCCATTGCAAAGATGAACATGTGAATTTAATTCTCTATATAAATACAACTTTATAGTTTATAGATATAAAGTTATTATTGATTATTTTTGTGAGCGAGAGGCAAAATTATAAAATTAAGATTGGAGGCAGAAAAATCTAGTGTACTGTAATTTTATTTTAAAGGAGGTAATTTTTTTTTTTAGAGAAGCCCGTAGGTGTTTGACAGAAGCATATAAAAATTTACAAAATTTAATGAATAAAATTGTAAAATTTTAATTTTATAGAGGAACTTACTGCCTTTTTTCTCTCACTACTGTCCCCCAGTTTGTAGTGGTACAACAATAGTCCTTATAATTACATTGAAAATCAGAATTATAATAAGATAATAAAAAATCTTCGATAAAAGATTTTGAACAGAAAATCTATATGAAATATAGTATTCCTTACTAATCAAATCATTATAAAAGAATACTAATCAAATCATTATAGATATAAAAATCAAGATATAATATAAAAAAATTATGATAAAATACCAATCAATTTGATGGTATTAAGATTGTTTTTTTAAGGTAAAAAGCGAATGCTCCTTAAAACCTTCCTTTATTGATTATTTTCTTTATTAACTTTTGTCTTAATTGTGGCAATTAATTGTGATAGATATGGGAGGGACAGCGTAAGGGTATAATAGGTATTCAAAGCAAAAAGTTTCTCTCAACTCTCAAAATTGCAATGGATGCGCTCAATATAGCACTCCCCATTTTTTTAATCACTCATTTAGGCAGTAAGATAGTGGTCATTATGTAAATCGCCCATAACATG
This sequence comes from Carex parvula, assembly GCA_025461045.1. Taxonomy (NCBI): domain Eukaryota; kingdom Viridiplantae; phylum Streptophyta; class Magnoliopsida; order Poales; family Cyperaceae; genus Carex; species Carex parvula. The sequence continues at coordinate 359,266 of JAJGRW010000427.1, forward strand.
GATGCTTTCCATTTTGATAGTTTTTTTCCCAATTTATGAATCAGCGGCATATAGCTTGCTTTTGTCAATTTCTTGGCTGCCAGAGGCATCAAATTTTAAAATTTGAAATATCAATGTAAAAGAAATATAATAATATCTGATGAAAAAAAAAAACAATTACACTAGAACCCTCCTCTGTTTCTTAAATCTAAACGAAATAGCTGAAATGCAGACTTGTATTTGTAAGTATATATATTCAATAGTAGGATTGAAAAGAGCGATAGAGTGCGAACTTAAATGTAAAATCAACTTTTTAAAACCATGCTTTCCATGTATATATTTCTGAGAATGTCATATGATCAAACTCAAACGACAGAGAGCAAAATTCTACAAGAAAGATAATTATTGGCATTATCAGGGATTCAGGAGTCAGGCTGGCCAAAGCGACAGAGAAAGCAAATTTATTAATTTAACAATGAGAAATTTATTGTTTGACATTAACGGTCTCATAGTAGAATTCGGATCACCAGGTACCTGACTCAAACAATTAGAAACGGACAATCGAGGATAGTTCTTTTAACTTGACACGCATCTCAAAGCACAAATAACACTGCCCCTGCGCTATCCACGATTAGGCGCCGTTTGAGTTAATCTGAGCTGTCCGTTTCAATTTGCTCAAGTCAGGTACCTGGGAGGATTCAGATTCCTCATAGTCTCTGTCCAACAACCCCACAGGTCGCATGGGCGGTTGGACTCGATCGACCAAGTGTAACTGTGTATGCGCCATATCTGTGACATGTGTCCATGTAACTTTGGGTACGGATCTCCTAAGGTAACTCAATTTTTGGGTTTTGGATTGGGATTGTCCGATTTGAATCCGTCGCTCGGGATGTGTACTCTCCACTTCAAAATAGATTGTCGCGGATTCGAATCAAACAATCCTGATCTAAAACAAAAAAATTGAGCTCGCTAGATCTGAATTATGTAACTTTTAACCTTTAGCAATCCTTTCCTGGTTGCGCACCCTGTTCGCACTGTTAGGATAAGTTGACTATTTGAAGGAGATTATGAGATGTGAATCTCAAGGAAAAGGTCAAATGTCAAAATAAATGCTATGTAATTCATGTTAATTACGGCGGGATCACTTATTAGGCTATGACGTGTAACATTCTTTTGCCTACGAATGATGAATTAAGAAAAAAAAAACAAATTTTTCTTTAGCTGCATCAGATTCTAAATTCTTAGTTTCTTTAGATAAAAATGGAGTTATAGTCTCCAGATTTTATTGATGATGGTGACATGAGAGGCATCAGATTTTACAAAAAAATATTTTCTCAAACTGATTTTTTTGGGTCACTATAATAATCAAGCTGATCCTAAAAAAAACTTGTATTTTCTCAATTGCTACATCCGTATTATTTATCTCATATCGGTGTCACGGGTAGTCAAATGAACCACGTGTAAGAAGCTGAATAATTTGGCATTTTATCCATAATGCTCTTATATGATCGTATCTGGCTAGCTAATTTATTTTCTTTTCTAACTAAACGGACAGGAATTGTTGGATACTTTACTTATTTTCTATAATAAATGTACCATAATTGTTGGATAATTGTTTGAATTACGGTATATTAGACTCAATTAGAGTGAGGCTATGGTACTATGCATGCATAGTGTAGATTGGTCCGTACTACGGATCAATATTTTTGCCACGAAGTCCAATTAGTCGATCTAAATTGTTTAACATAATTTTCATATAAATATATACTTGTAGACTAAATTAATATTTTTAAATTTTTTTACTATTTGTTAGATAGACAGAAATTCATTACTTTTTTATGGTCCAAAATCTTTAAATCAAGTGATTTTTTTATCCATTTTAAAATACAGTATTTTTTTTTCAAAAAATATAAAATTTGATCTACAAGTACTATTATCAGATCATGTTGAACGGTTCAGAACTAATGTGTGTTATGTATAGTACAGATCATGTTGTACTTTAAAAATAAATATATTAATCCATAGTACAGACTAATGTGTGCTATGTATAGTACTTTTGTAGTTTTTTTTTCTTTTTCTGTTTTCCTTAGGATGTAACTTTCTGGTTGTAATGCTATTTTTAAATTTATGAAATTAACACCTACGAGTTTCGATTAAAAAAAAAAAGTTGTGACAAATTCAACCAATTAGTAATCAGTGTTGCGAAAATAGACCCCACCCTAAATTTTTAGGTTTTTATAACAAAAAGATGAGAACAAAAATGGACTAGTCTTTTTTTTTTTCTTTGAGACTAATGTCCAAAGATAGTTTTGAAGTTCAATAATATTTCAAATTCAATAAAATATTTCAAACTTTAACTTCATTTGCATGTTGGCTACATTTGTACTAACTTTTTCTCCATTATAACTTCAATTTAGTTTTTTTTTTTTAGTAAAAATAAAGAAGTATACAAATAGAGAGACACTTCCTTGATTAACTATAGAAGAATAATGCTCCTTTCTAATATCAACACATTATTACACTTTACAAAATATAATATTCAACTAATTTTTCAACTTTTTTATATTTCACTTTCTTTGACAAACACACGAACTTTTTTATTTAATAATAAGTTCATTTGTGGTTGTCCCACCATTATTTTTTTTAATAAGTATTGCAAAATTAAATCATTGGACTTTTTTTTCTTACTCTTTTATTTTCCTTTAACATTTTCCGGTGGAATATTTTACTCTTTCAAAAAAAAAATATGGACAATTACTATAAAATTAGTTACTAATGATAAATAATGGACAAATTATATGCATGATACGCCTATCTCGGAGAGAGTAGGCCGTATGTGAAAATGATCTTTGGGTTGGGCTCATCCTGCCTCGGGGTGGCAGGCCGAGATTGGTGAAGTCGGTTCCCGAAGTGGAAATGGTTGTGGTTATGAGATATTCATACTCTAACCTGTATGATATATCACTTTAGGTAGCCAAAAACTTTCGACCCCCATTTCATGAACCGTTATGTCTTATATAGGTCGTCCCCTGACCGCTATTTTGCGTTGTCATGACGGTTAGGGGAGAGCATTGGACGGTTATGTTAACCATAGGAACGGTTATTCCGCATAAAGGCGGTGTAAGCCGAGTTCGGGCTGGACCCATATCGCATGAGGCTTTATAAGACTTTGTTGGGCTTGGTTTTCATATTGATCCCGGGTTGGCCTCTCAAGGAGGTCCGAATTCCAGTTCTTTCATGATCCGTGAGAGATTAGTGAGGACTTTGAAAACATGACCCTATCAATGCATACCCAAATAGTTCCATAAAAAGTGAGTCACATTCCCAACACATATTGCCACACTGCTAATACCACATAACTAGAAACAAAGTGAACAAAAATATATTTCTTGGCATCATCCGGGGGCCGACATTTTTATTTTTACCCAAAAAAAAAAATATTTTAATATAAATAACCAGGTTTTTAAAATATTTTTATTTTTACCCAAAACGCCAGGATTATCTGCGTTCCGAATTAAAAATTCGGAACGCAAGGAATATCTGCGTTCCGAATTCTTAATTCGGAATGCAAGGAATATCTGCGTTCCGAATTCTTAATTCGGAATGCTAGGAAAATCTGCGTTCCGAATTAAGAATTCGGAACGCAGATATTCCTAGCGTTCCGAATCTCTGTTTTTTTTTTGAAAACTTATATAACCAGCTGCGTGGAGAGAGAATAAAAAAAAAAACATCACTTTCTGAAGGGTCAGGAGGAGAAGAGGAGGGAGGGAGGGGAGCTGAAGGAAGAGGAGGAGGAGGAGACGGAGGAGGAGACGGAGAAGTCGTCAGGTAATTTTTTTTACATACATATTTACTGTTAATACATACGTATTTACTGTTAATTACATACGTATTTACTGTACTGTTCACATACGTATTTACTGTTCACATACGTATTTGCTTAGTTTTCAGCTATATTTTGAAGAATACCAGCCGTCAGGGACAAGTTAAATAATTAAAATAAGACAACAAGTGCATGACAATGTAGGTAATTAAAATAAGACATAAATAGCATACTGACCTTGCAACCGTGGCACAAGTTGGAGTAGAGATGTGCTAGGACAGCCCCACCCCAGTTGTACCTGCCGCTCGACGGCTCAAGGTCTCGCAGCAGCTCTAGATACATCATCGGGATGGTATTACCACTAGCATCAGCAAACATGACAGAACCAAATAGGTCCATCACGAATCCCCTTGTGTATCTGTAATATCAAAATTATAGAGCAACTCATTTTTCCGCATGAAACAGAGTACAAAATAAATGTAATACAAATAGTTTGTATGAGTACCTCTGAATCTCGATCGGAGTGGAATCGCTGCCTATACCTCTAGCAAACATAGCTCGCAGCTTCGTCTTTTCCAGACAGTACTTGGACTTCCCCCCGTTGCTGCGTATATCTGGCTCCGCTCCCAACAACTCAGCGAGCATGTAATTAATCGTCGTGTCATCTGGATCTGTGGGGTCAGATATGCCACCAACGGGCACGCCCTGGATAGGCAAACCCCATAGAGCACTAACGTCCTGGAGAGTCACTGTCATCTCTCCAAAAGGTAAGTGGAACGTGTGCGTCTCGGGGCGCCATCGCTCCACTAGTCCTGCAATCAGGGACGCGTTGATGGACTTAGCCTCCGACTGTAGAATATCGACCAAATGCTGCACCCCCAAATTTTGCAGATACGCCTCCATCATCGGGAAGTACTGCATGTCCGGATACCGACCCCTGGCAGTTATAATTGCCTCACTCTGCGTTCAAAAAAGTGAACAACATGAAAAACTAAAAATACAAAAATTCAACAAAATCCAAACTTAAAAAAAATAAAAGTAATCAAGTACCTCTTTAGATGCATCTGAGACTCGGTGCTCACCGTGAGGCATCCATAATAAAGGACTGAAATGCTCCTTGCTGTCAGTGGGAATGGGCTCATCAACCGGGTCGGCTGCGGGTGGTCTCCTAGGCCGTCCCCTAGCCATCCTGCGTTAAAAAAAAGGTTAAACATGCTACAATTGGCTAAAATATGCTAATTGCGTAAAAATATGCTAATATGCAAAAAGATGACTATGGAGTTGATGCTAAAATACGCTAATACGCTAATATGCAAAAATACGCTCATACGCTAATATTTCTATAAATTTGTATTTTTTTAAAGATAAGGTTTCCATTAGAAATGTATAAAATCAGTTAATGCAAACTAATTTCATTTCATACATATTAATGCAAAATAAACTTTCAAATATACAACCAGCAAAAATAACTCATTTATTAGTTGCGAGTACAATTTATTTAATCACACAAATTTGATGATACATATAGTACATATTAAACCTTGGAACTATATATATAGTTTTTTTTTTAAATAGAAGTAAGAACAAAAATAAGCTCGTACTATACAATAATATTTTCTACAATTTCGCTAAAATATTAATAAAATAAGATTTTAAAGGAAAATCAATTCTTGAATTAATAAATCTATATTAATTGACCATTATAGTTATTTGTAAAAAAAAAAACGTACGTGACCATTATAGTTATTTGTAGGTAATGATACGGGGATGATGAGGAATGATAAAACTAATAGATTAAATTTTAACTAAGACGAAATTGAGCTTTATTTTAATTTATGTGTTTCCTAAGTTTAGACTTTAAAAATATAATTATTAGCCTGTTTTCTATTTTGAATCCAGTCTGTTTCATTAAGAGAATATGCAATTCTAACTTTATTTAACTAAGCAAATTAATATGCAATTCTAACTTCTTTGAATCACTAATATGTAAAGAATCATTTATACATAAATTAATATAACAAGAATGAATTAATCTAAAATATTTATAAAACATAAGTGAACACATAAACGAATTAATCCCAATTGACATGTAAATTGCATGAAAACAAAAATAACTTAATATAACTTAAATTTGCATGCCACATAAATTAATAATTTAAACACAAGCAAACAAACAAAATTATAAATGCAATTACAATATAGCAAAATAAACTAATAATCCAATCTAAATTAGATCAATATATATTTGGTTGGCATATACACAGAAAATCCAATCTAAATTACAATCTAAATTCCCCCGTAGGCAGTACACAAAAATTCCCCCAATTTAAATTAGACCAATCTAAACTAATAATCCAATCTAAATTACAATATAATCCAATCTAAATTACAATATAATCCAATCTAAATTAGACCAATCTAAATTGCACAGAAAATTCAATCATTGGGATTACATAAGGATTGTCAAATAATAGTGAGATTGAGAAGGCAACAGAGTTTCTGCATGTCATAACAGCAGATTCATTTCCATGAGAAGGCAACAGTTGGCAACTATAATGGGATCATAACAGCAGATTCATTTACATGTCATAATAGTGAAATAATAGTGAGATTGAGAAGGCAACAGTTGGGATCATAATAACAGCAGATTCATTTCCACTAGACCTCCGATCAGAATAACAGTTGGGATCAGAATAACAGCAGATTCATTACTAGATCTGGATCGTTTTTTTAACTTGGCACGAATCTCAAAGCCCAATAATAATGCCCCTGCGCGAAAATTGAAGTATAAATTGAGAAATTTACTGTGAATCGACGACCGGCGGTGAAGAGGCGGAGGAACGGCTAGGCGGAGTGGCGGCGAGGCGGAGGGGCGGAGGCGCGCAGCCTTCTCTTCTGTTTTCCTTTTTTCTGGCGGAGAGGCGCAGATCTGGCGGAGAGGCGGAGGGGCGGAGGCGGCGGCAGCGGCAGCGGCAGCGGCAGACCTTCTCTTCTTTTTTTTCTTTTTTCCTTTTTTCCTTCTCTCTGGCGGAGCCTCTTTCTTTTCTTTTTTGGTTTTGTTTTCGTTTGTTTCTGGCGGAGAAGAGACAGAGAAGGAGAAAGTAAAGTCACGGGTGTGGGTTTGGACCGAATTCTTAATTCGGAACGCAGATATTCCTAGCATTCCGAATTAAGAATTCGGAACGCAGATATTCCTTGCGTTCCGAATTTTTAATTCGGAACGCAGATAATCCTGGCGTTTTGGGTAAAAATAAAAATATTTTAAAAACCTGGTTATTTATATTAAAATATTTTTTTTTTGGGGTAAAAATAAAAATCACGGATCCGGGGGTATCATCAAAACACCTCTGGCTCATATTTTTTTTATCACTCTTCACTTTCTTAACACGAGCAACAACTAATATATATCCAAAAAATCATAACGGAATCAGAGTTTCGAATTATAAGAATCAAAGATATATAATGATCAATCATATAAAATTATTCTGTAGAAAATAAAAATCAATTTGACAATACCATAACATTATACTCTAAATTATATATAAAATCTTATATTTTTTTAAAAATAGCGTCAATTGAATCTTATTCCTTGTTCTTTAGTCCACCCCTTAGACAATGAACTCCCTTACATAAAATCACAACAACGCCACATATGATTCGTGCGTTGTATGAAGCCAAAACTGCTCTGTTAAAATTTTACTCATTAATTATCTTATTTGGAATGATAAAAAAATATAAACAATTCTAAAATTGCTTTATGATTGAACTGTGGCTACCGTTCAAGCACATGATCTAAATCTCAGCTAAAATAAACCTCCAACACTGGTCTCATTATCCTCCAATTAAGTCGATCAAATTATACTTCTTTGGGTAAATATATGTAATCAAGTTTATCCTAAAGAAATCTAATATTTTCTAAAACTGTATACCCGTATAATAAATTTATCTTTATTTCAGTGTAATTGATAGTCAAACAACCCACCTGTCAGCATGTGACTATTTGGCACTGTATCCATAATGTCTTGTATGATTATCATACAACAATATGGACAAGGAATGAATATCATAGTTGGTTTCAGAATACATGAAGTCATGATAGGGCACTAAGAACACTTCATGTTTCTTTTCTTTCCTTTTTCTCTCTCTCTATCTCTTTTTTAAAAATTATTTCTGCATTTTATTTTACTATTTTTATTTTCTGTAATTTTTTATACCACTAGTGTTGATATTAGTGAAATTTGAAAAATTGATCCTTACATTAAAAATATATATATATATTATGGACAAGAGAGTTGCGACAAACTCAACCAATTAATTTAATAATAATCGGGCGACAATTAGGGGTGTTCATTGGGTCTGGTTTAGTCGGTTTTGAATCGAACCGAATTAGTTTGGACCAAACGGTTCGGTTTGTTCGGTTTAATGGTTCGGTTCGGTTTGCTTTTTAAAACCGATTTATAATTTCGGTTCGGTTCGGTTTGAAAATTTTCAAAACCGAAATAACCGAACCGACCGAACTTTTATATATTATGAATTTGGTCCGGACTGTCCCGGTTTATTTCTTAACACCCCGGTTTATTTCTAATCATTGCTTTAAATACTTCGGTTATTTCTTAATACCCCGGTTTATTTTTTAATATACTTTGGTTTATTATAAATCAATTGTTTTAAATAAAAAAAATAATATATTTTGGTTTGAACCGAACAAACCGAACAAACCGAAATAAAACTTTGGTTCGGTTCGGTTCGGTTGCAATGCTAAATCGGTTCAGTTCGGTTCTATTTTAAAAACTAAATTATTACTTTGGTTTGCCTAGTTGTTTCAACCGAACCGAACCGATGAAAATCCCTAGCGACAATGGACCCCATCCCAAACCTTTATGTTATAAAAAAAAAGTGAGAACAACAATGGACTAGAGTTATTTTTTCTTTGAGACTAAAGTCGAAGATAGTTTTCAAGTTCAATAGTCTTTTCAAACCCATTAAAGTATTTCGAACTTCAATTTCATTTGCATCTTGACTAAATGTGTAGTATTTTTTTTTTCCATTTGAATTCAGTTTAATTTTTTTGGTTGAAACATAATGAAGTATAAATGGAGAGACACTTCCTAGGTTAAAATAACTAAATAATTAATAATAAAGCTCATTTCTATGAGCACATTATTTATTAACTTCAACTTTTACAAAACATAAAATTCAACTAGTTCTTCATCTTTTTTATATTACAGTTTCTTTGGTAAACACGACTTTTTTTGTTATAGAAATGAGTTCATTTGTTTTGTGGTTGTCGCACCCTTAATTTTTTTTATAAATAAAAATAAATCATCGTACTTCTTTTTTTTTTTTACTCTTTTTCCTTTTACATATTTCTGGTGGAATATTTTACTATTGCGAAAAAAGACATGGGCAATTACTGTAAAATCAGTTACCTAATGAGGAAAAAACTAGAACAAATTATATGCATGCGTAGTTGCGTACCACAGTATTACATGAAAAATAACAATCACATTTCCCACACAGATCGCCACACTGCTAATGCTACAGAACTAGAAACAAAGTGAACAAAAAGAGGTTTCTTGGCATTATCCGGCGGTATTTATCACGAGACCTTTACCTCATTTTCACATAAATCACAAGGTCAAAGGGGCGGTTGACTAGAACCAATGAGATACGTACACGTGTAACACCGCTTTTCAACTCATCCTCTCAGCTGCATTGTTATTTTTAATTTCCTTTGGTACCACATGTCTCCTTGCCACCTTGATTGCTTCTTACTTCTTAGTTCATATATGGATGTGGCCATTAGCAATTTAGCAATTATCATGCGCCATTATTAATTTATGAGCTTGATTGCTTCATATATATTGAATGTTTTGAATTGTTCAATGGTCAAATAAGAAGGGTTGAATCGGATTTTGACATCAGAAACAAACGCGGTGTTTGGTTGATAATTTATGCTGCATTTGATCATTTTTTTATCCTCAATAAAAAAAAAGATGCAATCATGATATGAGGTGAGAATTTAAGACATTCGTGTTTTAGTCTTACAAACAAAATATGGCTTAAATTTTGAGCTGTATGAATAAATTAAGTTCATTTTGTAAGTACATTAAATTACGAACGTTAACAACACGATATGTTAATAAGATTAATAAATATGTGTTTGTGTTAATTCAAACGCTCAATCAATTAATAGTTGATGGCCGCAATGCCTATCGTCGTTAATTGGTTGCTATTCAAAACAATTTTTCCAAGGACGGTCATTCTATGAGAGACTTGAATCCAACCAGGTGTGTGCATCTTAACAAACCTGAGGTCAACCTATGTGATACAAATTGACATTTAGGTTTGATTTGTTTAAATGAGTTGACATTTTTGCATACATACAAGCAAGTCATTTTCTCCACATTCATCTACCCCCGAGCTGTAAAATTTGAGTTATTAATGATAAAAAAAAACCTTTATTTTTTATAGCTCTGTTCTTTTTTAAATCCTTACTAATAAAAATTTATAAAAATAAATTCTCAGATTCAGATTGACATAATTAGTTCATACTTATTTTTATTTTGGTATGAGATTTTTAATAACTGCCTGACAACTATAGTATTGTTCAAATGAGAAAAAATAACCGTTGATTGTTTTATATCTCGGCTAATGCATATGTATAAAAAAATATTAAATTTAGTACAAAGACAAGACGTCAAAATGAACACCAAATTTTTAAATTTTTAGTAGACAAATAATATTTATGACCTGGAACAACAACAATACATACTTAATTTTTTAAACTTAATATTAAATATTATCATATATAATGTGTAACAAAAAAGGAATCATAACTTAATCCATTCTCATAGATTAATAGTGCTCCAATTTGGTCCGAATCACCACAAAAGAACTTTAAATGTTGATTAGACAAATTAATTAACTTATTAATTAAGTCTTTTCACTTCATATATATATATCAAACACAATGATGATATAATCGATGACGAATTTTTTTTTTTTCAACGATTTCTCTACTGATATTTTAGTGGAATGATTTGACTCTTTCTTATTAACTCAAATATACTTAGATTGCATTTAATTTTGATTCAAACATTCTCCGCAAGAGTGCTCTATAAGTGATAATGCTGTCTTGTTCAAGAGATAGACCAAAAAGAGATCGGCACATATGAAGAAACGAAGTAGGTATATTCAGGGGCAAAGTCAAATTTTCAAATTATAAGGATCAAATATATAAAAATCAATCATTTAAATTTTTTTTGTGAAGAATAAAGATTAATTTTAAAGTATCATAACATTTTACTCTGAATTATATAGAAAATCAGACGTACATACACATTTTTTTTTTAAATAGAATTAAAATAAACTCACTCCTTCTACTTAAATTCGCCTCTGGTTACATCTATACATCGATAGAGGGTCCGTAAACATTTGTTGTTTTATTTCATTTTAAAGTGGAAGTTTGTATTAATTAATACGATATGATCAATTGGAAATAAAATGAATTAAATTGTGATATAGCAGGTACTAATTCTTTTAATACTAGATAAAGATTAAAATTCTTACACTTATTTTGTTGTATAGTACGATTTAACTTTGCGAGAGGATCAAGGTCTTTGCATCTAGATTATATTTTCTATGCATATGTAAAGATTACAACATTTCGACTTTGTTTTAATTGGTGCCAAGAGCGTGCAAAAATACACTGGTATGAATAATTTCTGAATGTTATTTTTAACTTATTGTTTCTTATAAAAATAAAACTTAAAAGTGAAAACTGTTTATATGTATGTAGTAAATAACTAGGTCACGGATAACGATTTTATTTGACATGTAAGTTTTAAAAATTTTATTATTAGAAAATTAAAAAGTCAAAACAGGACAGAACAAAAAATAATAAAAACATTTAAACTCCCTTCTTTAAAATATACGGTCTTAAAAAAAAATATGATTTTTGAATTCATTAGAAGGCCTAACCTACCTTTGTATCTTTTTTCCTTCGGTACAAAAATCGAATTTTGAATTTCTCACAGGGAGAATAATAATTTAACAAGTAGATAGGATGTGATTCGTAACAGGGTCTAGTAGACAACAAAAAGGCAAAAACAATAAATTCAAATTTACATCTTGGAGATTAATTTTACAGTGTGAGAAATTTTTTTTTTTGGGTGTTTGAAGGTCCCGATTTTGTGTTCCAATTCGTTTTGTTTGCTCATGAATTTTATTCGACAATTGGAAGATGTTTGAGTTTGAAGGTTTTTAAAGAAGCCAACTTATCTAGATTATAATGTTTTGGATCAATTATTAGTTATTGTCAAATTTGTATAACTGCAAATTGTTCATTTTTACTAATAAATAATTAAATATTCATGAATGAGTAAAAATTAATTACTTAATTGTACGATCTTCAATTAAAATTTTATGTATTTTTTATGTTACATTTTAATTTTTTTTTCAAATAATTACTTTTGTTTTCCGGACGAATTCCGAAATAGTCCAAGTAACTCATAAAAACAAAATACTGTGCTTAATAATTTCGCATTTTCAGGTTATCGTTACTAGCAAATCATTTTAACATAATCGAGATCTTAATTTATGCCGGCAGGTCATGGCAGCAAAACAATACACAAATGTAGGGCTGCAAACGAACCGAACCGAATCGAACTTACCTCCAGTTTGAATTTGGTTTGAATTAATTTCTAACTAAGTTTGGTTTGAATTAATTTCGAACGAACTCAATTTCGAATCGAACTTTTTACGAACTCAATTTTGAACTTTTACGACCTTTGTTACGACTTACGAGTTATGACTTATGGCTGGGCCATAGTTCGAAATTACAGCACTTCAATAAAATCTCAGGCATTCTGAATTCTCATTACACAGTACACCTAAGTTTGTATCAAAGTTCATTACAAATACCAAAATTTATATCAAACACCAAAGTTTAGTACAATCAATCAAAGTTCAGTACAATTACATAATCTAAAGTTTTCCAAATAGCCAACGGGAGCAACGTCACCAAAGTTTTCAAATATCCAAAGTATTCAAGTACAATTTAAATATCAATAGAAGTACAAAACAATCAAAGTCTTATAATTAGTACAAACCCAAATATTATCCTAAAGAAAACATTAAAGTTCATTATCAACGGAAATTAACGGTTCACATTTGAGTTAATTTCGAACTAAATTTGATTTGCGAACCTATTTTGAACGAACTAGGTCCAGTTTGAATTTGATTTGAATTAATTTCGAACGAACTCAATTTTAAATTGAATTTTTTACAAATTTTTTCAAATCAAACTCGAATCGAATTACGATCTACGAATTTTTTGTGCAGCCCTACACAAATGTCTTCCTAAAAAAAAAAACCAACACACAAATGTCATGGCAGCAAAACAACAACAACACAGAAAATTTGGAACTGCTCCTTTCACAGCCCAAGGCGTCAAGTTTGAGATTTCCCATAAAAACACACAAAGTTTGAGATATATCAGAAGATGCGAATTCAAGGGGCCAAACCCTTTTTGTGTGTTTGACTTTTGTGAATTGCTTTTTGCTTTTATTACTTGAAAGCAGCATTTAACCCACTCGAAATTGTTTTTGGTTGGTTCAAGTTGCTCCAAAGAGAGAATGCCCCGAAATTTTTAAATATATATCCTCAACAACAAAAAACCAAAAAATCACTGTTCCTATATAATTTCAGAATTAGCCGGACCGCAACGACAAATGACAAACTCATTCTTTGGAGCCGCCATTGTCATTGCTGCCACGCAATTTTATTGATTTTTTTAATAATTTTCAAAAATAGAAAAAACAATTAATAGTTTGAATATGTTAGAAAGAACATAAAAAATAGATAAAATATCTTCTAATAGATATACTAGAAGAAATCCGATATATTTTTTAGACATAATTTTTCCCAGCTGTAAAAAAAATTAAACTATTTATTGGTGTGTTATTGGAAACAAAAATAAAAATACTTTGAATCTGAGTTATTGATCCCGGTTCAAAAGTCACTTCTAATAAATAAAGAAATTATCGTGGTCCTTCTAGTACATTCAAATTTTAAGGTACTCCATCTATTTAAAAAAAAATGATTTGTCACCATTATGAAATGTCAAATCAATTTTTTTTCTTCGAAAATAGATGAAGTATTTTATAATTTGAATGTACTAAAACGAACACGATAATTTTTTTATTTATCAAGAACTGACTTTTGAACTAAGATCCATAATTCATATCCAAAACATTTTCATTTTGTTCCAGTAATACACCAAAAAATAGTTTAATATTTTTACATCTGAGAAAAATCTTGTCCTGAAAAATATTTTTTTGTGTTTTTGTGTTATTAGTGCTGTCCTTCCAATCCACGGATCAATTCTTAAACTACAATACATACTAAATGCAGAAACCCTTCCATAGGCACAACAATTACACTTCAAAATGAGGAGAGAAGGAAAAAAAAATGAGCCACTTGATGTGAAGCCTTGCAACCATTTATATGGGGTATAGATTTAACTTTCTAATGGAGATAGATAATCTAATTTGAATAAAAATTGAATTTCAGTGACAATAGAATTGAAGCAACTTGCTCTGAAAATCTAGCCTAAACAAAATCTATTGCAGAAATATTATTTTGAAAAAAATCTGTATATACTTTGCTATCAATAATAACATATTTATGGAAAAACATTCGCTTTGTCCACAACTGACTTGTTCCGGGCTTTCTTACTAATAGAATCACTAAATATAGTAAATGATTGACACTTAAGTATGGTTGAATTAATGCTCATTTTTTACATGATATGAGGTGTAACAGACGTCATTAATAAACTCAGAATTACAAATTAGACGACTATTAGCACACGCCATAAACAGTTGTAACAACACCTCTAAGTAAATTTGTGAGAGTATGTTTAAAAACACATTTAAGGAAAGAAAATGACTTGAATTAGAATCTGGGACAGTACGGTGCTTTTCTTGGGATCGGATTTAATGAGGGGAAGTTATCATTTTAAAGTTTATCTCTATGTGGCAAGGTGGTTTCTATATGGTCGGTCCAAAATGTCATAGGAAATATTGGCTTTAATTTGCCTCATTTAATGACATTTACATGTCCTACGTGTATATATAGAATTCAGATTTGAAGTAGAGGTGTCAATGACACCCTTTTACTTATTTACCCGACCCGTATCGTATCCGAAAAATGGATAAGAGTATAAACCTTTTTTCATTAAGTTATCGGGTACGGGTAATAATTTTTTTCGTTATCTTACCCGTTATCTAACAAGATAATTTATAAAAATAAAATTATATATATAGATATATATTTGTACGAAGATAATACATGATACAATAAAGTTTTGTATTTTACTAGATTTTCATAATACAAATTAGTTGTATTCATTTTATTATTTTCTTTTTTTTCTTCTTTGAAAAAAAATTAGAAAAAGCATAAATCGAGATGTAAATAGCACTTTTTTTATCTGTTTACCCGACCCATAATGTATTCGAAAAAATGGGTAAGGGTAAAAAAAATTTTCGTTATCATAACGGGTGCGGGTATGAAAATACCGCCACCGACCCGTATCATACCCGTTGACACCCCTAATTTGAAAGTCATATTGTTTTTATTTTTGTTATTTTTTTCCCGCTCTTTTGAAAATTACTTTCTAGAAGATATACAATGTGATTTGCCTAGACTTTTTTTTTTAGCTAATCAATATCTCCTCTCACTATCAAT
The DNA here is from genome assembly GCA_025461045.1 of Carex parvula. Classification (NCBI taxonomy): domain Eukaryota; kingdom Viridiplantae; phylum Streptophyta; class Magnoliopsida; order Poales; family Cyperaceae; genus Carex; species Carex parvula. Next base: position 374,819 of record JAJGRW010000427.1, read on the forward strand.
GCGAACTCATTCATAAAATAGTTTGGGTTTGCAAATGCATAATATGGATTTTGTATTTTTAAGATATAATTAAATTTTGTTTATCAAAATAATTTTGACAATGATGATGAAAAATAATTTAATTAAGAGTAATGGATACATTCATGAAGCAATAGATATTTTGTGAAGTAGTGTGATAAAAACATGAACTATATTTTTAATAACATCATTAAATTGATGAGAAGCATTTAACTAAAAGACGGTGGAACAACATGCTTAGCATAGTTGTGTTAACTGAGTCTCTCTACGGAGAGATGCAATCCAACTTCGCAAAAGGCATCTAAAAAATGCAATGAGTGTACCGTATCTTTTTAATAAAAAAAAAAATAGAAAATGGTGTACTAATTGGATATTAATGTAGCTTATCAAAATTATTAGTCAGATAAAAAAATCAATACATTTAGCTATCCAAAAGTTTTGTATCAACTATATTTTGGTATTAGTTATGCAACAATAATATCCCATAAGTTGTTATAATATAAAATTACAAAGAAGAAGAAGAAAATCATGTACACAGGATGCTACACGAAATAAGAGATTGGTAGATGCACAGAAAATCTGGAATGTTTGATGAGTGTGGACCGTGTGGTGGATCTGGTGGTGGAGATTCATGATATCACAAGTGATGCTTATGTTTTCCATGTGAAACTCCGCAAAGCCAGTAGACGAATAAAGCGGGTATTGATTGAGATGTTTGACAGTTTCTCTCCAAAGTAGACCTTTTGCCAGGGTTATAGCTAGACACCCTTGTGGGTAATCCTATTTACTAATATGAATGTCATAATGTGTTGAATTCGGATCAGGTAAGGTATCCGATCTCATCACGGTAGATCTGAACCGTCCAAAGTAAATTTGCACGTATTTTAAACTGAACCCTAATTGTATCCCCCCAGGTGTCGAATGTATCAGAAAAAATTAAGTCAAGCGATTTTGTGATCTTTGAAATTCATGCCAGATTGAAATAAAGGTTCAGATCTTATTCTACCAAGTTAGTACATGCAGACTGGATCTGAATTCTATTCTAAAAATAGGCTCCGAAGTCTTTATGCTTCGGCTGGGATTATTCTAATCCTGCGGTACAAACTCATAATGTAATGGTGTGATCATGGCCGAATTATATTACAAAATTAGGAAAGAAAACCAAATTCTACGCTTTCATAATAAACATGATATTATTTCAGTTAAATTAAAGGGGGGTTATGGATTGTAATGCAAAATAGTAAGTATATATAGCGTGCCCAACTTGCATGAGTGCAAAGGACAAACTTTCATTGATGAAGGATATTTATTGAACCTTAATTTTATGGCTTCATGTAATCCGTGCAAATATTATAGGATAGCATTAGGAAGTTAATTATTTGCTAGAGTTAATTTTTTTAATCAAAATGATATTAAATCATTTGTACATGGTCTAATTTTCTGTTGGTAATTTTCTTAGATCAGAACATTTATTACAGCAAGAATTTAGTATGAACAGAATTGAACCTAACTTAATAGTCAAAGATAATATTTTCCGTACAGTAAACATAAATTAGAAACTAACTAAAAGATTCTTCATTCTAGTTAGATATTTTAGAAACAGAACACTGAGCCATTTTATTCAATTAACAGAAAAATTTAGTGTGAACACTAAAGTCAATTTGTTCAGAAATTTCCTGCACAGTTTCTTTCATATCTATTTGCATGTTACTGATATTCGATTTAACATATACCTAAATGCTAGCATGAAATAATCATGCTATCTTATAGAGAGATTCATCATTGAGCTATAATAGGGATATAATATATGGAGAATTGATCACTCACAATATCACTGAACAAAGGACTACGTGTAGTAAAGTTTGCTAAGCAATTGTTGAGTAGGGTTAAAATACATCATTATATTGGTTTTGTGCTTCAATCATGTTCCACATTCTTTTTTTATGTTTTCAAAGTCTGAACAGTCGATCTAAGCCACTCAACATGATATTCGTATTAAAATGTTTGATTTCTTCTATAGAGTCGAACCAAATTTTATATTTTTTGAATTTTGTTTACTATTTTTTTTAGATAGGTACAAAATCACTGTTTTGGATGGTCCAAAATCTTCTGAAAATATAATTTTGTACCTATCCAAAAATATTATAAAAGAAATTAAAAAATATATATAAAATTTGTTCTCAAAGCACATTTTAATATGAAGATTATGGTGAGCGGTTCAGATCGACTGTTCGGATTTTGAAAACATAGATAAGGATGTAGAGCATGATTAGAGGACACAACCAAAACTTTTGTAAAATTGACACAACTTGTGTCCTGATTAATGGAATATAGAGGCTAGACCTCTGTTTTTTTTCTTCAAAAAAGAGAGGTCACAACCAGTAGTGCATTTTAACCCTATTCACTATTGTTTTATGAGCAAAGTTAAAATACACTATTGGTTTTGTACCCCAACCATATCTCACATCTCTATCTCTGTTTTCAAAGTTTAAACAGTCGATCTGAACGGCTCAACATGATATTTGTTTTATTTTTATTGTTGTGAAAAATACATATTTAAAATTAAGTATATACCTTTGAAGGCAATTTTAAAACTTTTATCCCAATTTCATGCTAAAGAAACAAACATCTGCAAACCGTGCTGAAATGCAGAATTTCGTAGAAATTATATAACAATAATATAGACTATTAGTTAGATTGCATTATAGTTCGACTCTATAGAAGAAATCAAACATTTTTTTCGATTTCTTTAAGATTTCTAAAGGAAAAAAAAAAAAAAAGTTGGTTCTTTTAAAACCTACTGAAATTTCTAATGTATTTTTTCGGTCCCTTCAAAAGATCAAAAAAATCGATTCCTTCTAGTAATCAAAATATAGATGCAATCCATCTAATGTTTATATTATTTTTATATAACTGCTATAAATAAAAAATGCTGGCTGAAATGTCTAGAAATTGAGAGCATGTGAAGTCAAAAGTGCCTGCAGTAAGAAACGTGGCAATACATGACGCTGTCATCCCAGCTAATCCCATTAGATTCCAAAAGTTTGCTTTTGTGATTAATACCTGATTTGTTTGTACTTAAGATTCTCTGTGGCAATTGTAATTGTAGGCAAGAAAAGGCCATAAAGTCATAAGGCAATTAACTGCTATCTACAGGTCAGCAACCTTTTTAATAATTATTTTCATGCAACTGTTGAAAAGATAATTGAAGCGCAAAAACATGAAACACAGATGTGACAAATGAAATTTTTAATTGGCCACCCAACAGAAGAAATAAATACTTAAAAGTTTGATATATCAAAATCAGTATCACTATAATATCACGGTTATTACTCCTCTAAAATCTAATTCATGATTAATTTTGTTCTTACTGATTGTCATAAAATATTGCTCTTGCTTTCCAAATTTAAGAATTTAAATAACATTATGACTGTCCTTTCTAACAACTGTACATGACATTTCACTATAATCACTCAAATAAATATATAGCCACACAGATCCGCAGCCACAGGTTAAAGATATCACAAGTAGGGGTGATTAATGAGCGAGCATGAGCGAGTTGGGGTATGCTCATGCTCGGCGTATTAGCTTAATGAGCGAGTTGTTAATGAGCGAGTTAGAGCGAGTTGTTAATGAGCGAGTTGTTAATGAGCGAGTTGTTAATGAGCATGTTGTTAATGAGCGAGTTGCTGAGCGAGTTACCGAGTTGTTTAAAATACATCATTCAAAAACTAATTTTCATTTATAGAATTTAACAAATTGTCTACAAGCAAGTTTAACAAAAAAATTATCCATAAGCACGCGGAGGGTGGCTGGCTGTATGTGGCTGGTGGCTCAAAATTTTGGCAGAGAAATGACAGGGCTTTAGGTTTTGGTCTCTGTCTCTAAGAGGGCTTTAGGTTTTGGTGGAGAGTGTCTCTGACTTTCTGTGACTTTAGTTTTGCACTTTTGTAATTTTGCCTCTAAAGTTTTTAGTCTGTGAGAACCAAATATTATTCTAGGGATTAGATGTGGTAGGATTTGTGTAACTAATTTCTTAATGAACTAATGAGCGAGTAATGAGCGAGTTGGGGTATGCTCATGCTCGGCTCATTAAGTTAATGAGCGAGTTATAGCGAGTTGCTAATGAGCGAGTTGTTAATGAACATTTAGCGAGCGAGTTATGAGCGAGTTACGAGTTGTGAGCGATTTACTCACCCCTAGTCACAAGAGCATGTCCTAGTTTCCCGCAGTGGACCACGTGTCCTGCTTCTCATTTATCCTCTCCATTGCAAAATCCCAGAAATACCCTTGTAATTTCCACGCTCACATTACAAAGGCAGCCCATCCTGTCCGGAGGGTAGAATAGTAAATCAACCAAATCAATCTGCCAACTCTGTTCTTGCATAAATATCCTACCCCAATCCCGTATTTCTGTAGCACAATCACAAACCGAGAGAAACTGAGAAACTAGTAACTTCCCAATTCCCATTTCCTCCCTCTCAAAATCTAGAAGTTCTCACTAGTGAGTACTTCTCTCAATTCAAAAAGAACATGGAAGATAACATAATCTTCGATCCCTCACAATCTCTTTTATCACCTTCTCTGCCTGATGGCATAGCTTTCGCAGTGTCAGACCTCCTCCTCTCTGGTTCAAATGCTATTGATACCATTTTTTCACATGTACCACCGGCAGTACCACCGCATCCTTCGGAGGCAACACTTGGCTCCTCAGTGTATCTTCGCCACACCGAGCTTCTTCGCCGCTTCGCTGGTACCGTCTCAAAATTCTCCCACCGCCAACTGTACGACCACCTGTCCTCTACCAGCAGCAACAACTATAGTAACAGCTATCGTACCAGTATAGGTAAGGGTACCGGCAAGACCAAATTGTATCGTGGGGTGAGGCAACGGCACTGGGGCAAGTGGGTGGCTGAGATCCGCTTGCCACAGAATCGAATCCGGGTCTGGCTAGGGACATATGATTCGCCAGAGGCAGCTGCTTTCGCATACGACCGTGCTGCATATAGGTTACGAGGCGAATATGCCAGGTTAAATTTTCCCGGTCTTGCAGATGGACCCGAGTGCCCGGGCCCACTCCAAGCGCTCCGATTGGCTATCGATTCTAAGATACAAACAATCTGTCAGCGCCTGGCACGGCAAAGGCGTGCGAGGCATAAGGCGAAGAAGGAGATGACAAAAAAAGTTGCAGCAGAGGTTACACAATCTGACACATCATCAGCTGGTTGTTCCAGTCTGGCGAGTGACGTGGCAGGAGGATGTGTCGAGATAACGAATCACGGATGCTTGCCCGAGATCATGAATGACGGATACTCACTAGAGCACATGCCATCATTTGATCCGGAGTTGATATGGGAGTGGTTAGAGTAATTAATTAGTTTTATAGATGTATAATTGAGACAAGATCTAGTAGTATAAGTGGAAATAAGAGAGCAAATATTAAATAAGAGATAAGGATACATTCTGATCTTAGCCACGTAAAGGCTTGGAATTAAAAGCTTTTACGTGAGCAAGTAGGTGAGGAGCATTTATCATGTACCTTTATTGATGTAATCTTTTGAGGGTTTTTGCAAAGTCAAACAAGATAAATTATAGTATTCATACAGCACTTCTATCTATCATTGTTGTACTGTGTTACTGTTATTACACCAATAAGTGATAAACTGATAATTAAACGTGTTTCATACTGATTGGACCAGTTCATACATTTTGTACATAAAAAGGAACGAGAAAACAAAAGCAGAAAGAAAGCATATTTACAAAATTTAACTAGATAGTGCTGTAAAGGGTAAACCAATCATGGTAATTGTGCCTATGATACAGATACTGGTACAGGAGTTGGTACCGGCTTGAGACCTACAGTAGGTAACCTCACCAGTGAACTCTCCTCGACGGAGAGCGAGTCTCGGCCGCCTCTGATATGACACAGCCTCTCCTGGGCCCCACCGCGAAGCTTTTCCAACCTAAGACCATTTCCTTGTTGCATCTTATAAACCTTTAGTAGGTTAAATAAACCCCCTATTAAGAATAGGAGGCATCCAAACATGCATAACCATGCCCAGCTTTTCGCCTACATGAAAATAGGAAATTTGTACTGTCACGCTGATTAAAAAGCATTAGCCAAGAGAAATTTTAAAGGCATTAGATTTAGGAGGGCTGTGACAAGTATACTGGTACCTTAGTTCAGCATTAAAATTTCAGGGCACTATTCAAAACAAAAGACATAAATTACTGGATTCTGGTGATTTATTTCTTTATTTATTCAGGCAAGCATGTTTTGGTATTTGGTACGGTTGATCAGCTTCCCCTTTGCTACCAATTTGACTAATTTAACATTTCCTATAGATTCTTTTTCGACACAAAATTCAAGTTCGGACAAAACAGAGGTTAACTAGGTGGAATTGGACTTTGTTTAATTAAGGATCAAAATTACAGTTTATCAAACAGGGATTTCCTTTTAGAAACATTGAAATGAGGATTGATTGATAAAAAATGGAAACTCTGGGCACAATCCTGCCCAAAACTTCATTACATACACAGGTTCCCGGGTGGCCGGGTATGCTTAGCAATCAAAGAGAGTTGTGCTCTGTGGAGGAGCTAAGGTTTTCCAGTGGTTCCAATTATGATGGTTTTAAAGTTAATCAAAAATTTAAAATAAATTGAAAATTATATAATTCTAAGGGGTTTTTTGAAAATTCAATGGGCTCAGTTGACCTTAATGTGGAGCTCACTTAGCTCCACACCGGCTGTGCTTAACCGCATAAGTGAAGGTTATTCGAGATTTTCCGAGCTGATAGTTCCTTTTAAACTGAAAATGAAAGAAAATGCTACAGTACATATATTGGTTTTTGTACCCTTGCAACTGTGATTCTGACTACTTTACCAGAACTACGGTTAATAAGTAAATATCTTGGTTATGATAAATAGGGAGAAGATGTTTCAGGATGAAATTAGCAAGAGGCAATGTGATTAACATATCACTGATTATAAAATTTTAGAAGGAGATCATAGTTTATACAGAACAGGGCCTCTACTTTATAAGACAAGAAGGTTCAAGTAAAGACCTAATGTTGTTCTGAAAGATTTATAATATAAGCACGTAAATAGAATTGCATTTTAGAAGTTGGATAAGTATTTACTTGCCTTTTCTTATAACAGAGTATCTACACACAAATGAGATTTAATGATATTTCCCTTTATGCTCTGGTTCTGGTAAATAAAACTAGGTTATGCTCTGGTTCTGGTAAAACTACGTTATGATATTTCCCTTTATGCTCTGGTTCTGGTAAAAAATTGCACTCTCAAAAGATGCGAAACCAAGAAGAAAGAAGAAAATAACCATATGATATGAACACACTATATTTAACGGCTTGTATTCTCTCTAATTAATGTGCCTAATTAAAAGCATGCTCCATCGGATTGGACACATCAAAGAACTTGCGAGTTGCGATATATACCTAGACAGTCAGGACGGTCACATACTATGCACCTTCTGATATGAAACATGCAGCCCAGATTTGCCTTGGACTTGGGAATTGTTCGTGTATAACTGGATATGACCATACATAACTAGATATTCCCTCAATATTAGATATCTTGGAAATTAGGCTCTTAATAGTCTAGAATATAGCAATATTATTCACATTGCCGTTTTTGGTACCTATGATATGAATAAATGGCTTTTCCAACAGGTTGGCAGACAACAGTTTTAATGTTAAATCAGTCACCAAGTACATTGGCTTACAAAACCCTAGTAATGTCATATTCACCTAATTCAAAATTTAAATGCATGAATATGTTGTGACATATAAACTAAAACAACTTTTGTTAAAGCATTAATAATTTCAATCTATATGATTAATACCCACCACTATTCTTGAGCCCCAATGGTGAACATCTGCATATGCATGTCGTCTATTGAAGAACTCGCCCACAAAGAAGAGAAGACTACCCATGAGGAATGGCACATGTACACTTGTTTGTAGAATTTGGGTCTGGCTATCAGCCCGCTCGTAGATTTGGCAGCCATTGTGGATGGACCCAAGAACCCATAAAAGTGGTGGCCCCACAATAAGGCAATTCGTAGCGTGCCTCTTCAGTTCCCCGTCATATTTTGTGTCTACCTGCAATTTGTTAATGGTTAATCAAGATAGACCTAAATAACATATTAATCGCTAGTACAGAATCCTTACATTTTTTTGCCCTCATTTCATTAATTTATATGGTCACATACTCACATTAGCACCCCATGTCGCTTACGCAGACTGACTGTGCTAACAATGTCATGACGTCGGAAATAATAGGGACAAGGTACTCAAGACTTGCATATAAACTTGGCTTATTAAGGTTATTACTTACATCGATAATCGACCAAAATATGAAACAGTGTATTTGTCGATTTACTCAATTGTTTATTTATTTCTCTCTGTGTGTTATCGTCACTTCCCGCAATTTACTACAAATCACTATTAGCATTATCATTGGAATATCATTATAATTGTTATTAATGTTAAAATTAATTAACTAGAAAACTCTATTAATCAACTGAGAATATTTCACACAAACTCCTTCAAATCTATGGAAATTTCATTCTATTTTGATTCACAGCAAAAGTTATGATAATTATAACAATATTTCAACAAGAAAAAAATGAAATAAAAAAACAATCTAAGAACAATTAATTTAACTAGCAATCACATTGATTAATTATTGTACCTGAGAGAGAAGCAGTATATCACTCCAACAAAAGTCACGACCGACCCGACAAATTGGAGAAATGGTACGAGAAGCTCTACAAGACCAAGCTGTATATCATACCGCACCATCCCAATCCGGTAACCAATACCGGCCATATGCGCAAACAAATCATGCAGATTTATTGCCGCCACAATAACCAGACTGATCAGCAACACGACCAAGCCGCCTATACTACCACCCGGTAACTGGAATGTGAACCCGGCGAAGAGGAGGAGAACTGCTAAAACATAGGCCTGAGTTGATGTACTCCCACCGATTGCGGTCGTTGCGGGGCCCATACAGGCGGCTCTCCCTTGCTGAGGAAAGCTTCACCATTTTTGTGTGAGAGAGAGAGATGAGAGATTGAGAGGAGTTTATGAGGGGTTCTTCAGAAAATTTTACAGTAACTAAGCGGTTAGTGGAGGGAGAAATGGCAGAGTACGTGGCAGCATGCATGGAGGGAGGGGAGAAACGAGGAGCTGTGGCATGTCAGAAAACAAATAATTCAAACAAATTACATAGATAACCTTTTAAAGTATGTTTTATTATTTTGATCAGTGAAAGTGTAAAAATATCAATTACATTCTAAAGTCTCCACTAGATTTTAATTTAGTCGCATAAGTTATTATAGATTGAAAATCAGATGAAAATCTACATTGACTTTTTAAATATTGTTTTGTTCGATAAATTTATTAACCTCTAAAAAAACCATTTATATGATGATAGTATTTGAAGTGAAGTGCATGCAAATATTATTCATAATTAGTCAATACATGATCCCATAGATAACCATGTTAGTATCAACATAATTTTAATCATTTAAAGTTTTGTACGATTATATTAAAAGAAGCGATACAAATTTTTGTTTTTCGAAATTAAACTAATACTTGAAATTTTAAGTGCCAAAATGAAAAGCTAGTCCCTTAATTTATTCCCTTTTATACTGGCGAAACTTTTGGTGCGTAAATTTTGGGCCATAATTTATTAATTTACTCCACCGTTTTTAATAAATGGGCTCTAAACTGTCAATGGAGAAACTCATGCTGAGCTTCATCAACTGCCGAAGGTGCTGTAAGGCTTTCCGTACTAAAGTTTTAAAAATTTATCGTATAAACTTTAAATTTCGATCTAATTAGCTCAGTAAATTGGTTATATACTGAATTTGTAGAATATCAATTTTTATTTTTTTTGAAATTTATTTACTATTTTTTATGAGTTATGAAAGATGACAAAAAATAGCTTAAAATTAAGGAAGCGACTAATTGTACACAACGATCTGTACTCAGTTTTTACTCAAATTAATTGTCATTTGACTAGCGCGTGAATACTGTAAAATGCAATATTCCATGCTGTATACCTCAATAGAAAATCATATATAATAAGTAATTCAAAATTATAACAACCAGCGACTCTTGAAAGTAGTCCCGAGTTAGTTGCTAACTGTTTGTAACTTGCACAACTTGCAAAAACTGTCTGTACTTCCACCGAGATTACTTGTTGTACTTTCACTGGGGCAACTCCTAGAAGTTTTCAAAACGGGACCACTTCTCAAACATGTAATTATTTCCAAATAACACCTGAAATAATGCAAAAAGAAAATTCAAATTATTTTTTTCTTTTCGAAATTAAAATTAAAAAAAAATTTGAAAAAATTTTGAAATTTTTTTTAATTTTTTTTCCAAATATTAATATTTATATATGCATCTAGATCATGTAAAATAATACTATGGATACTATAAAAAAATTTGAAGCTCTCTAACACTGTAAAATACCTCTTTCAATGCTGTAAAATTTTAATTTTTTATATCTGCATTTAGATACTGTAAACCACGTTCTCGATATTGCTGCTGCAAGAGCAAATTCAAAGCATGAAATGTAGAGAATGTTTCTCTAGCATGTCTTCATCAGTAATCTTTTCTTCACATAATTTTAATTCAGAAGTTATGCGAAACATTGCGGAATTATACTCACTCACAGATTTAAAATCTTGTAACCTTAAATGAATCCATTTATAACGAGCTTTTGGGAGGAGTACTTGTTTTTTATGGTCATATCTTTCTTTTAAATTTCTCCACACTTCTAACGGATCTTTCACCGTTAAGTATTCAGTTTTTAAATCCTCATAGAGATGATGACGGAGAAATATCATTGCTTTGGGATTCTCTTGCTAGGAGGTATTATTTTAAACTTTTATTGTTTCTCCAAGATTATTTGCGGTAAGGTGGATCTCAGCATCGAGAGTCCACGGGAGATAATTCTTGTCCAATATATTAAGGCCAGTGAACTCAAGTTTTGTAAGGTTTGCCATAAGGACTACAAAATAAAAAAAAATGCTACTATTAATAACTAATTTAATTAAATATGCATTTGTGTTAGATATATATATAAAAAAAACGATTGAAGAATGAAGTTACTAAGAGAATTAAATATTGGAGACATTTTATTATTTGATAACTTTCGGTTATCATAAATATCAATAACTTCTAGTTGTTGGGTAAAATAAAAACATTCAGCGGCACACAATATCTTTTGGTTATTATATTTTATATGAGAATTTCTGGTTCATATAAGAACTTCTGGTTTTTTTTTTTTTTTTTTAACTTTTGGCTAAGAACTTCAGGTTCTCTTGTATAAAAGATTATGATTAACAACTTCAGGTTCTCTTAGAAAAAGCTTCTAGCTATAGTATGTACAAAAGCTTGTGGCCATTATCATGTACTTGCTTTATCATTCTCTTTAGGGAATAAAAATATTACTCTCATTCAATATAAAATAAGAAAATTTCATCCAAAGAAATAAATATTATTACTAACAGTAAGGTTAATAAAATGTAATCTAAAGAGTAGCTTCTTCCAGATAAAATCGTGTTGCAATTTGACTATAGCGAACTTGTGCTTCTACTGAAAAATGAAATCCCGTCGCAACTTGACTAGAGCAAATTCGTGCTGATAACGTATTATAAAATAAAACAAAACAAAACAAAACTGTGGAGATGCTAAATCTTATTTCTGTATTATATCTCCATATATGTATATCTATCAACCACTTACAAAACCTCTATTTATAGGCTAGAAAAAACAAATGAAAAGCCATACAATTAACAAGATAGTTAATACAGAAATTAAATCTAACAATGAGCGGATGAGGTGGAGAAGGTGAAATGTCTACTATTTATTCTTCCATAACATTTTTCAATAATTGATTTCATCTATGGAAAAAAATAATCTATCGTATTTCTAATAATTTAGTTTTTTGTTTCTAAAAGTAAAAAGTTGGAAAACATTATATCGAAGCATGAAGAAAATGAGAAGGAAGACCACTATCCGAAAAGGACTTTTTTTTATCCTAAAACCCTCTATTCACTTCCCACCGCAAACGACCAAAACCTCACCACTGCACTCGCTCTGTCTTCTCTCTTCACGGTGTGCTCTCTCTCTCTCTCTCTCTTTCCCTATCTACGCGCATCATCGATATTTTCTTTTTTAAACCTTCTATACTTGCAATCAATCTCTACTTCTATCTCTTTCTTGTTCAATTTTTCCATGGATTCAAACCTCCTCTTTTCATCCTCGAAAGTTTCTCCGTTCCCTCTCCTTATCTCTTCTACTCCTTTCTGTCCCCTCTTCTCAAAAACCCATGTAACATTTTCGAAAATAACCCCTCCAATTCCTTCCTTTTTCGGAAAAACCCTTTCGTTCCAGCAGAAGCAACCTTATCTCCTCCAAAAGAAAAAAACTTATTTCCCAAGCATGGCAGCTGTGGTGAAACGAAGAAAAGAGATGCCTTTTGACAAGGTAATCCAAAAAGATAAGAAATTGAAGCTAGTATTGAAAATTAGGAGTATTTTAGTAAGCCAACCTGATCGAATTATGAGTGTTAGGGAGCTTGGCAAGTTCAGAAAGCACCTTGGCATGACAAGGAAGCGTCGATTTATTGCCTTATTGAAGCGATTTCCAGCTGTTTTTGAAATTATGGAAGAAGGGGTATATTCTTTAAAGTTTAAACTTACTCCAGAGGCGGAGAGGATTTATTTAGAAGAATTACGGGTAAAAAATGAAATGGAGGATACTGTTGTTACAAATCTCCGAAAACTTCTCATGATGTCTCTTCACAAAAGAATCCTTATAGAGAAAATTTCGCATATGAAGGCTGATATGGGGCTTCCAATTGAATTTCATCAAACCATTTGTAGGCGGTATCCCCAATACTTCAAAGTAGTAAAAACTGATCGTGGGCCGGCCTTGGAATTGACCCACTGGGACCCAGCACTGGCTGTTTCTGCTGCTGAGATGTCAGCTGAGGAAAAGCGAATTAGAGAAATTGAAGAGAGAAATCTCATAATAGACAGGCCACTTAAATTCAATATAGTTAAACTCCCAAAGGGGCTCAGCCTCTCTAAAGGGGAAGTGAGGCGGCTGACTCGTTTCAACGAACTCCCCTACATATCGCCTTATGCAGATTTCTCAGAACTTGACCAAGGCTCGCCTGAGAAGGAACGGCACGCATGTGCTGTGGTACACGAATTCCTTAGCCTAACCCTAGAAAAGAAAACACTTGTCGATCATCTGACCCATTTCAGGGAGGAGTTTAAGTTCTCACAAAACCTCAGAGCGATGCTGATTCGGCACCCTGATATGTTCTATGTTTCATTTAAAGGGGACCGAGACTCAGTTTTCCTCAGAGAGGCGTATAAAAGTTCTCAACTTGTGGAGAAGAATATGTTGTTGGTATTGAAGGAGAAGATGCGGGCCCTGGTGGAGGTACCTCGTTTTGGTCGTCGCCGCCCAATAAATGGGGTTGAGGAGGTAAATGGAGGTGTTAATGGCCGAGGCGTAAATGGAGAGGAGGCGGAGGATGAGGATGATTTTTCGGATATAGATAACTTTTTGGAAGGTGTTGAGTCTGATGAAGAATTTGAGGGTAATGAGGAAGATGGTTGGAGTGACGAGGACGAGTTTGAAGAAGAGTGTGGAACTGTAAATTCTGACAAGGGCAAAATGGGAAATGTGAAGAAGCAAAATTTGAATGACAAGGATCGTGTGCCTGTGTTTCCTGATGGGACGCCGAGAGAACGGTGGTGATGAGCAGATTGCATGTAAGTGGAATTCTTTGCAAGTTTGCTTCCTCTTACACACGTGAGTTTTTGAAAATTTGTTTTGGCTGTGATGAGCAGTCATTCTTATTCAACCAATCTCCGTTGATTCAAAACACCAATTGTACCAGTGGTACCGTTATTAATTGACCCTGTTTTTACCTTCCTTTATGTGCCGTTTTTGTACTTTTCTAGTCATCTTTCATGTGTAGTTGGACAATTGTGTCCAATATAATTACTTGCTTCCTGGCTTGAATTGGCATAGTTGCACAATTGGGGGTTGATTCTGGAAATTTGATCTAAGTTTGAGCTTAATAGTGACATCACTGCATAATTGAGGGTTATGTAATGATCTCATTATTCTTTGGGCTATGACTCCATTAAATTAATCAACAGATACATATGTTTGTAAGGGCTTTCTTATCAAGCACCCAGTATTTATCAACTAATTGTGAAAAACCTTAAACTATAAGAGCTAAGTGCAACCTGGAAAAAATTGAAAGACCAATTTGCCCTAACATTTAGTAATTTTAACATATTGTAAACCCCATATGAAGGCCAATAAAATGAACTACCCTAAATTAAATTGCTTTTGTACTTGATTTCTTCTTTTCCTTTGTGTTTTGTCTGAGTTTTATGTAAAGCTAATAATCCTAATAAGAAAAAAAATGGAATAAGCATGATTTTGGTCATAGATATTGGAAGAGGTGAAGTCATTGTTCCAGAGAAAAAGAGAATATTCCAATAGGAGTAGGTGCTTTCTATTTTTCAACACGGAAATAAATCTACTGTGATCCAAAGGAATTGCAGGGACCTTGTTATTCCAAATCCAACTTTTCATTGTTTTGAAAATTATGTTCTCTAATTAGGATTCAAATCAGCTGAAATCCGAGATACACGAACAGTATTCCTGGAATTTTTGAAATTCTGAATCTAGCCGTTCAATTTTTTCGGTGCACGCATCTCGAAACAGCTAGTTTTTCTGTACACGTATCTCGAAACAGTTCAACAGCTGGATTCGGGGTTTCAGGAATTTCAGCATTACTGTTCATGATTTTGGATTTCAGCAGATTTGAACCCTCTAATTAAGGGGAAACATTGGGTTTTCTCTAGGTAATAAGTGTTATGTTATGACCCTAATTGCTAATTAGGCCCATCGGGTTATGTATCTTTGTTTATGTTAAGACTCTTGTAAGTGAGAGAAATTAATTAAGTTTATTCTCTACTGCGTCTCTTCCTCTCCTCTTTTTTCTCATACCGTAAAACCCTAAATAAGAATAGCATATTTTTACTCGACTGATACCTTTTTGCTTCAATTGCTTTTCTTTTTTCTTGTCAGATTGCTATACTCCAGCGAAGAACAAAATGGGGGGCCCACTAAATCTCTTGGTGTTTAGAAACCTCACATTGGGATGGCACAACTGAATTGTTCTGGATTTCTTCATCTGATTAAAAGAGGTGTCACAGCAATTTTGAAATAGTTCTTTTTCCATTTACTAGCTCAGTTTGGTTATCTTTTTTATTGATGTACTATTGGGGTTGTAATATGTTGTAGTGTATACTTAACAGAGACGAACAGCTTTATACATGCATTATATTTTTAATTTGGATGTAGATTACTGACATTACTGCTATACATTTATCAAATTATTCAGATTGTTGCCATTGAAATACTTTTACTTCTCCTGATGTTTTTTTTTTTTTTAAAACTTGTAAAGTTAATTCTAGTATTCGTCAAGGGCTCTCAACTTGTAAATCACATCCAATAATCTTCTCCTTGTGCCTTTGTTTTTCCGACTTACCAATGAAGAATATAAACTGCAGTCAGTCAATTTGGTTAGCATCTTAATTTGTGAAGATCTATCCATCAAAGCGAGACCTTTAATTGGTTGGAAGCGAAATACTTCGCAAGCAAATCTTTTAACTAGCATATATCTGATTCATTTGTTATCTAGTTTTATATTCATTTAATGGGGAGAGATGAGTGTAGTGGGTACAGATTCAATTTAATTACCTATTGAATTAGCTTACAAATACAAAAAGCACCTATGCAAATGAATTAGTGCCATACCAATACGGTCCTGAAGTGAATTTGATTTTTGAGTTGCATCTTCTTGTCTGTTTTTGACCCCCCTGTTTCATTTACTATGAAAGGAGCAAAAACTATTTCAGGCCGGCTATCTCAAATAGCACCATATCCCAATTATCTGATTCATAACATGTATATAATATATATTCAAGAAGTCATACTGGTTTTGTATTTGTGCATTCTGGTTTTATAATAACCAACTGATAAATGTTCAATAAGAAACTGAGAGATAGGTTTTTCGAAGCACTTTAATTGATGATTTTTCAATTTGTATTCATTAAACCAAATATGGCACAGATTGTGCATGTATATTCAAATTTGGAAGTCAAGAACAAATTTATGGAGAAAATTTAATATGAACTCACAGGATATTGTTGGTAGGTATCATGTACCACATTGATATAGTGTTTGAGATTTATTGATTTTATATTCTTCCCATGTTTCCTTTCACAATGCAGCAAACCCAAGGATTTTAGTATAGAATTCAACATGTAACTAGTCAATTTGCAGTGTGCTGCAGTTGGGTTGAATGTATTTTGAGCGGACCATGTTATTAACACAATTTATTTATCATGTTTTGCAGTCAGTACTTTGTGGATTTGGCGCACAGTATATGATACTATCATAAGTACTAGAAAGCTGACTTATGTTCTCTGTTTTTGTTTTGTAGATTTAGCAACTGAAGGCGTCAATGTTGAGATCTACAAAAGAGCAGTGTTGAAGGTAAAATAAACCATTATGGAGGGGATTTATGTAAAAGGATGTTTTAATTTAAATAATCTTTTTATCTACTTGTTATGTGCACGTGTTGTTATGCTGTTGTCCTGGGCTGTATATATCGTCCATTTTTCTGTTGGATGTGGTCAAAACTTTGTATGTTAAAAAAAAGCTTAGTAATGAACTTTTTGTTGAAGCAGACAATGTACGGTCCGTGTGGTGAGATGCACGGACCGTGTACCTGGCCGCCAAATCAGTTATGGAAGGTGGCAGCCGGCTATCATTTTTGGTATGGAAGGTGGCAGCTGGAATCCATTGGTGATTTATGTTATATTTCTGAGTTATATTATTTTTTATTTTAGAAGATTGTAATATATGAAAAAGAGAAAGAAAGAAAAAAAGGAAAGTAGGATATAGAAAATTTGAGAGAGGTTCCCTCTATAAAACCTCTCCTCCTTCCGTTGTAAGAAGCATCTTTCTTGTGTAAGAAATAAAATCAGGTGTGTGAGTGTGGAGGACGTAGGTACCAAGTTGGTACTGAACCTCGTTAAATTCTGTGTTCAATTCTCTCTATGATTGCTTATACACGGACCGTGTGTGAATTCCACTGTTCAAATTGTTACACTTTTTGTTGTATTTCTATATTTTTGTAATGAGGGTTGCTAATTGTTGCATGTAAAAGGTCGTGTAAGTCTCGTCCAGCATATATGATTCTGTATTTTTTTTATTTAAAATTTCAAGGCAGGGTTCACTCTTTAAATATAAAGGTTTCATATTTTTTCTCGTGCATCAAAATTCATGGCAGCACAAACTTGACAAGATCTTGACTATTTGTGTCCAGACGAACAAAATCATTTTTTTTTGTAAGTTGGTCATGATTGAGCATTTAATTTATCTTTTTCCTTTTAGTAAGTTGGATTTAGAACTACATGAAACTATTAGCCGACCCAGATGTGAACCCAACAACCCGCTCAATATGTTTGAAGATTAAATTTTATACTTTTTAAAAACCTTTTACTATTTTTATATAGGTATAAAATTATTGTTTTGGAATATATATAAAATTGAGTTGGAGGGGTGACCAATGAATGTGAGTTCTAGAAAATCTAGAAATGGTCCTTGTGGTAGAGATTCAAATTTATGTTTTTAAGGCTTTTCTTATCAACCACCCTGTATTTATTAACTATTTGCAAAAACACCGTAAACTATGAGAGCTAAGTGCAACTGACCAATTTGCCCTAACCAATGTTTTAAAATACAGTTTCTATGCGGTATGCGGGAGGCCACCGCATACCGCATATACGGTATGCGACCGCATATGTGGACTTATAAATGCGGATTTTAAAATGAGAATTCATATATATATAAACAAGTATGTGGTAATATGCGGCCGAATATCTGGTCGAATATGCGGCTGAATATGCAGCCGTATATGCGGAACCGCATATTAGACCGCATATTGATTTTCTATGCGGTTGCAACTGCATACGCATATGCGGCCGCATGAACCGCATTTTGTTACACTGGCCCTAACATTTAGTAATTCTAACATATTGTAAACCCCATATGAAGGCCGACAAAATGAATTACTCCTCTAAATTAATTTGCTTGTGTACTTGATTTCTTCTTTTCCTTTGTGTTTTGTCTCAGTTTATATAAAGATAATAATCTTAATAAGAAAAAAAATGGAATAAGCATGATTTTGGTCATAGATAATGGAATAGGTGAAGTCCTTGTTCCAGAGAAAAGGAGAATAGTCCAATAGAACAAGTGCCCTATCTTTTCAACACCAAAACGGAAATTATGTTCTCTAATAGTCGAAAAAATGGGTTATTCTCAAAATAATATAGGTAATATGAATAGCATATTTTTACTCAATAATACCTTTTTGCTTCAATTGTTTGTTTTTTTTCCACTTGAGAGTAGGTCCGATGGGCATCGGACCTACTCTGGTTTGATGGGTTTAATCACCGTCGATTTGCTTTAAGATTCGTGCGGAACGCTTTAAACTCGTGTGTGTCTGTTTCAATTTTCGTGCGCACAAATCTTAAATTAGATCGGACGGTCATCATACTTGTTGAACCAAAAAGTAGGTCCGATGGGCATCGGACCTACTCCGTTCTCTTTTTAGAAACCTTACATTGGGATGGCACAACTCAATTTTTCTGGATATTTTCATCTGATTAAAAGAGGTGTCACAGCAATTTTGAAATAGTTCTTTTTCCATTTACCTGCTCAGTTTGGTTATCTTTTTGGTTGATGTACTGTTGGGGTATTAATATGTTGTAGTGTACACTTATCAGAGACGAACAACTTATACATGAACAGCAATTCACATTTTTAAATTGGTCATGTAGATTACTGATATTACTGCTACACATTTATCAAATTAGTCAGTAAATTAGTCAGTAAATTTTGTCTTTTTTATAATGAGTAAAATTTGTCTTGATCCTTTGTAAAATATTAATTTGGGATGGGCTCTCAATCAAAGCGAGACCTTTAATTGGTCGGAACTATCCTTCCTCACTGGAAGCGAAATACATTCCATGAGGAGAGCTATTTTGAACGCACAAACTGGGCTCAAATTTGAGCCCAGTTTCAATCTAATAATTTGACTTTTCCTTATTAAAGCAGAGAGATTAAGGCCCAATTTTCTTGCCTTGCTAAATGGCTTAAATTTCTCTTCAGATTGAAATTTAAATTAGGCCTTGTGGGTGTATAGTTAAAATAATAAGAGATTATTGTATTGTAATTAGGCTTAGTTTGAAATTAAAAAAGAGACTGTTAAATTAGATTGAAATTAATTTAAATTTTAAGCTATGGTTTTTCCAAGTAAATTACAGGAGCGAAAAATCCATTAGAGTTGATAATTGATAATAATGTGCCTTATTTTAAAGTAATTTGTCTCTTTGATCTTGGTAACATTCTGGTACATAGTACATATTTTTCTTTTATCAACATACTGTTTGTATTTTTTTCTCAATGTAGATTTCTTGCAGAATTTTTTTATTTATAAAAGTTCATTCAAATAATATAGAAATATAGATGGATTGTTTGGGAATTTCGATTCCATGAAAGGAACCAAAGTTCTAAATAAATCAAATCGATGATTCGTATAATGCTTTAGAAATAAAAAAGGAGTAGAAGGACTTTTTTTCTGAAAATAAATCTGCTGTGATTCTCGGGGAATCACAGGACCCTGCGATCCGATCTCAACTTTTGGTATTTCTTGAGATGCGTGCATGAAAATTTACTTTTCTGAGAACGTTTCCAAGATCCGCGCACAGAAAAGTTTAAACCGTTGATCTCAGAATTTCAGAATCCTGCGATCCCTCTCGGAATCACAGCAGATTCGAACTCCTTTTTTTCTAGCAGAAATGTGGGGGTGAGGCAGTACACCAAAAGAACCGAATCATTAATTTGATTTTTTTTTAGAATTGTCAAAACAACCAAATTAAAAATTCAGATCTTTCTATGGCATCAAACTATAATCACTATACATCTATTTTTCTATATTATTTTCTGCCATGATTATCAAACCTCTGTTTCGTTTATAGTACATGAAATTAATGAAATTAATGATAGACATGTTTAATAAAGAGAATGACAAAACAGTTTCTCCAAATATATATCTGTAGTATTATAGTTAAGAACTGTAAACCAACCACCCCCTGAAATAATATAATGGTTCCTTTGAATAAGTCTCATCTTGCCGGATATTCAACAGTTCAACTAATATATCATTGTCTGTCCTTACGGTAGGTACGGCTTTTGACTCGGTCGCAATCCTAGATTTTAAATTTGATTTTAAAGATTAGATTCAATCCCCAATTGATTATTTTTTAATTCTCTCCTCCCAAATGTGTAAAAAGTGCACCCATCAAGACAAACCAAAAACGAAAGAAAATAAAATAAAATAGAGACTAGTGTATTTTACTCCCATTTTTTATCCCCAACTTACTCCCTCCATTCATTTTTGACAAAAAAAAAATTGCACATCTTTTTTGTTAAAATAAGTAAAAAAGAGCGTTCGTATTTACAAAATTATTAAATATGCATTCTACTATACAAAGAATTGTGTTTTATGACATTACAAAAGTGTATTTGGACCCCATGTTTGTGCTTTTATGAAACAACTGTCACTAGCTGTCAAATAATATGACATTGTGAAAATGAGTGTTTATGCATTGTAAATTTTAAATATAAAAAAATGTATTCATCCAGTTTTTGTATTGCACTGACACACATAAGAAATGACATATAGCATAATCTGCTTAAACTTAATGGAAATAAGTTATCAGCTCTACAGAATTACTTGTAGACACACTATAACTAGCCACTTACAAGCCTATTTTTATATAGCCAGATGAAACATTTATTCAGAGTCAGATTTTCGAACTAAGAGGTCAAATAAAAAAAATTCTACTAAAAATAGAAGTCAATTTGACAATATCAAGTCATTTTATTCTAAATAAAATCTAGTCCACTAAATTATCTAACATAATATTTGTGAAACATAAGAATGGATGACAAAAAAGTTACATGTGATTTCAAATTGTCCACAAATAAACTTTTTTTAATAAGTTTACCTCTTATAAAAAAAGACATGTTCAAAATCAGTCTTATTTCGAGAATACAATAAAAAAGAGTAGAAAAGTCTGTTCTTTTTTTATTTAGGAAAAAATTAAAAGCAACAGAACAGTGGATCTAGTTCGATTCGATTTAACTTAGTATTAGGCAGTACATATATTATCTAAGAATAACCAATAATTATAAAAGGGATTAAACCGAACGTACATATTGTCATGCAACTGCTTGCATTCCATTTTAAGATATTTGTTCCCGCACTACTGTTCTAATTCTCCAATTTAGGCTTGCTTAATCCTTCACTATATTGTCAATTGAAATTGTTGTATTCAGAAGCAGAGTCAGACTTTCAGACTATGGAGATCAAACATAAATGAGATCAATCATATAAAATTTTCATATTGTGAATGGTGGTCAATTTTAAAATATCCGTAATATTTTACTCTAAATATATAGAAAAACTTATGAGTGAGTCTATGGTACTATGCATAGCACGGATTAGTCCGTACTATGAAGCCATATTTTTATTTTGAAAACTCTAATGGTCGATCGGAACAGTTCAACGAGATCTCCACATAAATATGTACTTGCAGACTAAATTTTATATTTTTTTGAAATTTTTTTACTATATTTTAAGATAGGTAGAAAATCACTTGATCTGAAAATTCTGGACCATCCAAAAACAGTGATTATCTACCTATCTAAAAAAATAGTAAGAAAATTCGAAAAAATAGAAAATTTAACCCACAAGTATATTCTCATATAGAAATCATGTTCAACGGTTCGGATCGACCGTTAGAATTTTAGAAATGAAAATATTAATTCGTAGTACAGACCAATTCGTACTATGCATAGTACCATAGACTCACTCAAAACTTAAGTACAAAACTTTTGAAAATAAGTAGGGGTCACTTGACCCCATTCTCTAACATAGCTACGTGCCTGATTGCATTCCATTTTAAGATATTGGACACTGCATTCTAATTCTCCAATTTAGTTTAACTCTTAAATTTTCAATCTGTTTCTATACTTCTGTTCTAATTATGCACTATATTTTAATTATCTATTTAAAATCCCAAACCAGCGTATTACCAAAGAAGATTCTGTACCATTCAGATCAAGTAAGTTTTTACCTATCTAAAAAATTCTAAAAAAAATGTAAAATTTGGTTTACATGTACATATTGATATGAAGATCATATTGAACGGTTCGGATCGACCGTTAGAATTTTGAAAACTCAAATATTGAGCTGTTGCACGGAGGCCCTCTATGCTACATGTAGCACCGTAGCCAACTCCTTTATTCACGTATACACATTGCAATAAGAAGATAACATCATGATTATTTTACTATATAATGAGATGGGATTGGCGGATTCAAATCTATACTTGTTAGCAGCCCTAGCTGGAGTGCATTTGGAAAGTATGAAAAGGTTTTCTACAAAATAAGAATAAAGTAACAAAAAGTAAACATGATTATATATAAATGTGAAGAAGATTATCAATATTTTTTGTTGGAATCACACTGTTTAGTCAAATTGAATACAACAATTGGAATAAAAACAATATGAATTTCTTGACTGACCGGACTTGTAATTTATTTTTGCTTTGCTACTTTCATGCCCATGCAGTCAATCTGGCAAGTTTAAGTAAAACAGAAATTAATACCTAACCATTTTAGTGCTACCTTTTTGGGGTTTCAAACTTTGGACTGTACGTGGTCCTATGTTATTTTTTTTTTAATGATGGATTTTATCAGATCCGGCATCTATATTTTTCAAAAAAATGATGCAAGAATTAAATAGTAAAAATATCTGTATGGGCAGTGATACAATACGGGCCTGTTTGGCAGGCCATTTTCTAAGGGGAATTAAATGACAAATGAACAGCCCTACATTTTGTTTTTGCCTGGATGCTCCTCATCTCGCACACCACCCTCA
Source organism: Carex parvula (assembly GCA_025461045.1). Taxonomy (NCBI): domain Eukaryota; kingdom Viridiplantae; phylum Streptophyta; class Magnoliopsida; order Poales; family Cyperaceae; genus Carex; species Carex parvula. Next base: position 397,997 of record JAJGRW010000427.1, read on the forward strand.
TGTGCAGTGGGTCCCACGCACAATAACAAACCCCACCAAACATAGAGCGTTGAGATATCTGAAAGAACAAAACAAGAGGCACATTATACTTCTTTATTTTTCATAATAATTACTCGCAGTCACCTCAAGAAGACATTATAAAAAAGACTGATGATCATAATCAGTAATATCGAAGCATTCCTTGGAAAGATAATCTTGCACCATCCTTATCTTTGATTAAAATAATAACACTTGGATAGGGACATTAAAAGAGCGCATTTTTTTTAGCTTAATTACTAGTATAGGTCTTATCAAAAGAAAAGCAAAAGAAAAGAAAAAAGTGTGCTAAAGTAAAACACGTGGATTTAAATTTTTAAAGAAACCGCGTCATTAAGTGACATTTCAATCATAAGAGAGTAGAACTTTTCTAACTTAATCACAGAGCTCGATCATCTCCAGTTTGATATTTTCCAGTTGAAACTAGAGATGCCCCTTTGTTTGAGATATATCAAATTGACCCAGGATCTAACTATAGTTTTTTTTTTTTTTTTACCTTAAAAGCTACAACATTATCTTTCGTTTTTTTTTTTTATAAAAGTTCTAAATAGTTACGCTATAATTTTTTCGGATCTTAAAAGCAATAACGCAATAATCGCTATTTAGAACTTTGAATTAACAGCAATATTGATTATGCAATTTGCAATATGGAGAGAGCGCTGCGTGCGTTGCTTCACGGAATCAGCCAAAACAACGGACAACCTACTGCAAGAAATCAGGTCGCAATTGAAATTTTACGAGAAAAAGGAGCAACAGCCAAACCGGGAGTAATTCGCCAAGCCAATATACATTGTCAGACAAGGAGAGGCAGTTGCTGGTAGAGAAAAGGAACTCACTCAGTGGATACGAGTACGGAGGTGACATAGGCAGAATTACTGGTACGAAGGAGAAGGGGCTGTTTCGGTACTGACTTTGCAAAGCACCCATATCAGATGTGTTTCTGTTTAACTCAAAACCTTTTGTCTTTTAATCTCTGTTTTTACTTATTTGCTTTATAGCTCAACTGTTTTGAGCATCTCTCATTTATCATTTCTGTTTTTATTTTTCCTGTTTTTATTTTCCTATGGGAACAACCTCTGTAACCACAAGCATCAATGAAATTTGGGCATGACCCATATTTTTCCTTAAAAAAAAAGAACTTTGAATTGACCGAATTTTTTTAGTTACCATTTGAATAAAAAATAATACAAGAGAAGAGTTTGATATATATATTTTTTTAAATTCTATTATTACTCGGTACGCATATATTTATCTATGCACCGTCAAAGAGCGGCACATAAATATTATTTATGCAAATAGTTGGTCTTCAAAATATTGTGAAATGCATGTTTTTTGACGGTGAGCAGATAATATTTGTGTGCCGCGGCCTCTTGACAGATTGAATTTTTTTGTTTAAAGTTTGACAACTTTGTATTTGTTATTTTTTTCAAACGGTAAGTAAAGAAAATTGGTCCAACTGATGAATGTGTCCAAACTTAATAATATCAATCGAAACGGTGGATATTATCGATGCCCGTTGAAAGTTTCAAAATACATCTAACATCTGATTGCACCAAATGTATTTTTTCGTGTTTTTTTTTTTCTTTGGAAAAATATGTAATCGATCAAGAACATAATGATTGAACTAAAACAGAGAAGATCTATGATGCACTCTGTGGAAATTTTTTTAGGAGGGGAATCAACCATTATAAACTGTGCAAATATACTTGTACATATTGATACATGTTTAGTAGAAAAAAATTGTGGTGAAATAAAGAACGAGTGTGGAATTGTGACGAAATAGTAGTTGAACAGAAGTAAATTGAATGACATAGAAAAAAAAAAAAAGTGAAAAATTAGAATTGGGATAGAAATATGCAGTCAAGTCTTTCTCTTTTGTACTTGGCCTTTCTCTATTCCATCCCACTATTCCACAGTAGAGGTGGAAGAGTAATTTTTTCGCATGTTAAAATTAACTCAATAGTTAAAATTCTAATTTGTTATTATAGATATTTGATTCAAATTTGGACCATACATTGTGTAATTTAAATTTTTATCCTTTATTTAAATTTCTAATTATGCTCCTACTAATGCATGAGCTGGATCAACAAGAGCGGACTTGTGATCGAGCTAGGGGTAGCAAGACGCATTATGGCGAAAATAGGCACTAAAAAAATGGACAGTTTAATGTTAAAGAGGAATCAAGTTACAACAAAGTTACAACAACTATTTTTTTCATTTTCAAAGTCCAAATTGTCGATCCAAACCGTTCAACATGATCTCCACAATAAAATGTGCTTGCAGATCAAATTTTACATTTTTTTGAATTTTTTTATTTATTAAGTATTTTACAAAAAATAGTCGACTATTAAATTTTGTATCCATTTTAATAAATAGTAAAAAAAATCAAAAAAAATGTAAAATTTGATCTGCAAGCACATTTTATTTAGATAATCATGTTGAACAGTTTGTATCAACGATTTGGACTTTAAAAATAAAAATAATGATTGTTGTAACTTTGTTGTAACAAAATTATTGTAACTTGATCCCTCCTCAATGTTAAATCGTTCTATCAAGCTATGGAGAACTACCCACACATTGGAAACAATTTCAACAACATACGGAAATTTGAGGACGCCAAAGTCCAATTATAGAGCCAAAGTCAAATTGAACATGAGCAAAAGTATAACCGCAAACTTTGATAATTGGAGAGATAATCCATGAGTCAAATTATACGGCCAAAGTCATCTCAAAATGTAGATAATACGATAAGAAATTTAACAAGGATGCTAGTAAAATTTAGTGGAAAAAAAAAACTAATATATACAATTTCATTTATTTTAAAATTTTGTACTTGGTCTACTTATAAACTAATAATTCAGAAAATTCAATCAATATGTTGTCTAATTTACGCTTTTTTTTTTTTCTTTCATCCATCTTATTATCAAATTTCAATATTCATAATTTTTAGGACTTCGCTCTTGTGTAATTTACGGTTGCGACAGTACGGATCAGGGGCGGATCCAAGTTATGCTAGGTGTGGACAACCATCTTATCTTGAATTTTCAAAAACAATTTTCAGAATACTGGATTTTGGACTCTTATCTCATCCTGGAAAATTAATTACCCTACCCTATTAAAGGCATGATTTCGAAAATCAACCCATTTTGAGTTGACTCATTCGAGTCGGATCAGAATCGATCGATGTCGGTCCGATTTTTATCCGAGTTATGTGCCTGAGCGAATTTCATATGGAAACTCGACAGAATCGGTCCTAAATCATAAAATCGGTAGAGTTTGTATGAATAGTTACGATTTATAGAGCAGTTTTGTAAAGAAAACAAAAGAATAAGAGAGGAAGACGAATCCGATAGATGGAACTAGCTAAAGTTAGAATAAAACAATCCAATTGAATGAGCCTGAGTAAGCCTTTTCTTATTTAATATATATATATATATATATATATATATATATATATATATATATATATATATATTTAAAGTTCTAATTTAAAATTTTAGTCGGAAACAAAATCTCGTTTTGCGTTTCAATTAAATGTTGGAATTTGCTTTTCATTTAATTAATTAAAGCAGTTTCTAATGCACTAGTTTTAAAAAAAACTTTTTGCGAAAATTTAGTGTTTTACATAATTTTTTAATGTTATTCAACAAATAAATTTTATTAAAGTTCCTACTTTTGTAATACAAAACGAACTTTGTTTAAAAAAAACTTGAGTTTCGATCCGATTCAGCCAATTTCCCCTTATTTATCCGATTTTGATCTCTTGATCAATTTGGTGATTCTGCTTACGGTTTTGATTTTGGAATCATGGTTGAGAGCCCACAACTTTCAACAACCCATAATCTATTTTTCTCTTCTTCTGTTAAGCGGGGCTTTTGCGCAGCTCATAGTGCTTGTATGAATTTTACATAAGTTTCGCTGAATTTGCTACTTCGCTCTGGCTCTTCTTTGTTTTTGTTTTTAAATCCTATCACTGAGTTCGATACTGATATGTCAATGAAAGAAAAAAAATACGAAAACACTCCGCTCCTCAGAGATAAAAAGGTAACGGCAACTGCTCTTTCGACCTCTGCTCCTTGGCTACTCCTCGGCAATTCAGAGAAAAGAAAAGAAAAGCAACGGTATACTCCTCAAATCATCTCCTCCACTGTTACTCGCCTCTGCTAATGAGTTTGAACCCTATTAGTTATTTTTTTATCGTACTTGACGGAAATTTTGAATCGACCGTAATAGAGTAATATTTTTAGATTTTATTGATGCACTTAAAGATCAGCACATTAAAATCCAATGAGTACGATAACTTCTTATTGTTAGAAAAAATGTTTAGGAATTTAGAAAAAACTAATTAATTATGTTGGTTTTTTTTTCTGGTGATAATTATTTGGCAGTTCTAGACTAGTGCCAAACGAGGATAAACATTATACCAACAATCAGTGAATCTGAAACCACAAAAAAAAAATACATATTTGAATTCGCCATGTCACATAACTCGGGCCCACCTCATAGGAAATGCCAACAGTTCTCTTTGTTTTACATTTGCAAATTGGCTGAATTGCCCATTAGACACGGTACCCTCTAGTGGATGGGAATCATAGCATGAAGCGAGAACACCTCTTTATCCGCATAGTGCGGAGTCAAATATCAGCCGTTGGATCCATCTAGCGGTTCACATCGACGGCTGATAGTTGTTGTGCAGGGCATTGTGAGCGGATGCATCAAGTGGAGCACTTTATTAATTGAATAGCCAACGTGTGGAAAAACCAAGAGGGCAACATGTACGAAAAGGTCCATAAAGCATTTTTTATTATGGTTTTAGAATTGAGATATCCAGTACTAGGGTATTAGTGCAGTTTCCAAGTCCTAATGTGATATATTTTATTCGAATCATACGCATCAGATTTGTTGCGAGATTTTAGGAGGAACATTTGAAATCTGAACTAATTCAAATCTAATGGTTTAGATAATTACTATAATTATGGTATTATTACAATTATGACAATCAATTTGAACTCTCAATCAGTGGTGCTACTTTTACCCGATTATCTGGTCACAATCCGGTACCGAATCGAAACTGATTTGGATCTAGTTAATTTTGATAGGATATTGATTACAAAAATATAACCAATTAAATTATGAGTACAGTTTCAAAATATAACCGATTCGGAACCGATATTGTAATGGATATGATATGAATTTGATTTAATTATCCGACCCACAACCGAATCCTACCCAATACTTGTATAAATATCCGATACAATACTAATACAATTCTTTAGAGCATCTATATCCCAATAACTCAAATCAGTTTTTAAATAACTGTTAACTGCTTTTTTAAAATTAAGATCTCTAAAATTTCTAAACTTTCACATCCTTAAAATTAATTTTAGAGTTTTTATTAAGCCATGTCGCAATAAATTAAAAAAGAAATAATTTGAGCCAATCATTTTGCCAGTGTGGAGTTTATAAATAGTTTCTTAATAAGAAACTTTTCTGCATAGTTACTAAATAAGAAAATCTCTCACATTTCTGAAATTGGATTAGAAATTACCACCTCAGATTAATTAATTAATAAAAAATACATAGATTATTGGGATCGACTAACAGCCCCCCCCCCCCCCCCCCCATTCTGTCCCCTAAACGTCCCCTTGATTAACTGATGTGTAAAGTACGATGGGGACCACTAACTACATTAACTACTTGAGGGACCACTTATGATTGAAAAAATTTACAACTGGCGCGCGTATGTATGGATACTTATGCGTGCAAGTATATTATCATTTAATATATTAAGTATTCATATCTAAGACATCAAGTATTAAAAAAAAAATGGACATCAACTTTCTTTTCTCTCTAATTACACATTCATCTTTTACACGTTTTTAGAAGTGGGTTTTTTTCTCCGTTTAATCTCGTTAATATTTCAAACGATCTGTGAGGAATTTTGCGAATCTAAAACAACGGACATCTTCTACGTAATTTTCTATTTCAAATGAGATCCATGATGAAGTACTTTCGGATTTTCATCGTTCAAGTATTCATAATTCGTCATGTAAGTATTCATATCTCGTCGAGAAAGTATTTCATACATCGTCGTGTACGTATTCATACCTCGTCGAACAAATATTCATACTTAAGATACCAAATATTTCTAAAAAAGTTGAACATATAAACTTCTTTTATTTCTTTTATCACACACCCATCTTTTACACGTTTTTAGAGGTGAATTTTTTTTCCATTCAATCTCGCCTATATTTCTCACGATCTGTGAGAAATTTTGCGAATCTAAAACATAAAGTATTGATACCTAAGATATCAAATATTCATGTATAATACATCAAGTATTCATATCTAATATATCAAGTATTTAAAAAAAAAAAAAATTGGACACATCACTTACTCATCTTTTACACGTTTTTAGAGATGGTTTTTTTTTTCCATTCAATCTAACTAATATTTCTAACGATCTATGAGGAATTTTGCAAATATAAAACCACGAACGTCTTCTACACAATTTTCTCTTTCAAATGATATCCATAATGACATACTTTTGAGTTGTCTGTCGCACAAGTATTCATACCTAATCGAGAAAGTATTAATACCTAATCGAACAAATATTCCTACCTAATCGAGCAAGTATTCATAGTAGTGGTCCCGCCAATGGATATTGACAGTTAGACGGGGACCACTAACTGTTGGTTAAAGTCGTTAATTAATGATTAACACAGTTAGTTATCATCAGGGGACGTTTAGGGGACCAAACAGCGGGGGACAAAAAAATTACTCTAGATTATTAACTATGGAAAAACAACCACAACATATTTTTTAGGAGACAAATATTTATAATAATATCATATCATATGTTAGGAAATAAATTAATACACATCTTCAATATTTTACTTTTCATAAAATTTTATCTCTCCTCCTGAATTTAAAAAGTTATTAACGGGGCATTTTAGGATTTTTAGAAGATATATATAAATTTATCATTTATTATAATAATAATTTGATTGATTTTCACAGTTGTTAAACAAATCTTTTATCTATATATGAAACATATTCCTAAATTCAATAAGATACGTGATAAATGCAGATGTCTTCAAAAACATTAAAGAAAAAAATATGTAAGCGCGGTGCGCCAAATATTGTGGGCAAAAATGATTCTTATATTTGCATATATGTCTCCCTTCTCTAGGGGAGTTAATTAGAAACCATAACAAATCAATGAACTAATTAAATGTAAGAACCAATCTAAGGATTTGAAGTGTCAACTTTAATACACGAAAGTTACAAACAGACTATTCATTTTGGCATAATCGGTTATATACCCATCAAAACTTTTGAATTTGAATATTTGCCCATATCCTATTCAAAATTTACCTCAAATTTGAATAGGATATGGGCAAATATCCAAATTCAAAAGTTTTGATGGGTATATAACCGATTCCCCCATTCATTTTCTATCCTCAAAGATGATAACATTAACTTACATGAGTTCAAATATATTTTTTTATATGGAGATCATATTCTGAATTGACAATTTGAATTTTGAAAATAAAAATAAAAATTTAACTTCTAACTTCTAATTTTGACCTGTCCTTCAAATATATTTTTTTATATGGAAATCATATTATGAATTGACAATTTGAATTTTGAAAATAAAAATATAAATTTATAGCATTGATCAATCCGTCTTAATATGCATATTAATTACCACAGCCTGACTAAAAAATAATTTCATTCCATCTAGAATTTCTCTTACATATATACATATAAGCCTTTTGACCACTGCAGTAACTTTTCTAATTTAAGAAAGACATATCTTTCATGACCTGAATTTTAATATCACATGAAGGACTTGGTCGTTACGTTGATATATAAATGTCAACTTGAGATAAATTTAAGTGCTATAGTACACATATATAAATATATAATTGTTGAATTGTACCACATCAATCAACGTAACGACCAAGTCCTTCAATGTGATGATAATAAAATTCAGGTCATGAAAGATATGTCTTTCTTAAATTAGAAAAGTTACTACAGTGGTCAAAAGGCTTATATGTATATATGTAAGAGAAATTCTAGATGGAATGAAATTATTTTTTAGTCAGGCTGTGGTAATTAATATGCACATTACAATTTATATTTATATTTTCAAATTTCAAATTGTCAATTTAGAATATGATCTCCATATAAAAAAATTGTATTTAAATGCTAAATTTGTATTTTTAAGAACATGTTTGTTATTTTTTTTTTAGATATGTGGCATGCATATTACTTGATTCAAAAATATTGGACCATTCAAAAGTAATGAATTTCTACTTATTTAAAATATTAGTAAAAAAATTAAAAATAATGTAAAATTTAGTCTCTAACTGCTATAACTCTAAAAAACTACTCTAAAACTAAATCTATTGTTGCCTCCAGAAACATCTATGTTGAATATACAAAATTAAAGTGTGAAAACATACATGAACCAACATCTCCCTTGTGCATGAAAGCATCACCGATTGAGTTAATCAAGAATAGTAAAGTCCTTTAGAGAGTCTCATTTAATTATGTCTTCTTCTAAGTTTCTGACAAAATTGTTTAATTAAATAACAAGCGTGAGTTCATGATGTCTTGTATTTTGGAGATCAAATCATTAAATCAGTCCAAATATTTCCTTGGCTATCTTATTTGATATTTATTCAATTCAACTCATTATTAAGTTGATCACGTTAAACATCCACATCCTATATGACGCAGTAATGCTCAACATATTTTAAACCACTGTTCAATTCAAATTGGTAATAAAATTAACAATATACAATACAAAATTATTTTATATTCAAGTGCAATGTTAAATTAATAATCCAGCAACGTATACTAAGGACATGAAACTCAACTAAAAAGAAAAAAAAAAAATCAAATTATCTACTTTGTTTATCAAACATTCCACCAATTATTGTAGGCAGCAAATTGATATGCCATTAATTTTTTTCAGGTAAAACATTTAATCATTTTGTAACTTTGTCTCTCCAGAATTTAGATCACCTGTTCGTTTGTCACGGGATTACACAGAATGAGAATTGACGGGATGGAAACTCACTTTTAAAAAAGTGGAAACCCATGAATACGGGTTGTTCGTGTGGAAATGAATATGAAAATGTGTTGAAATGAGTATTTGATTGTACGGTGAGATTAGTTGTGAGAAATCTTAATTTATTTTAAAAATATGTATATTTTTTTCAGTGTACACCGTAATCACTAATTATGTGGGCACTAATTATTTCAGTAACTTTTTTTTTATAGTTTGGATAAAGTTACATCTGAAATTATTTTTTTCTTATCAATTCTTAAACTATAATTCTGATTCGATATTCAAAATTTGTCAACAGGAATTGATTGTCTGTATTTTTATGTTGATTTCATAAAAACCTCATTTTTTCAGTAGCTTCGTCCATCAATTAATAAAAAAAAATACCTGCTAAAATTTAAAACTATCAAATTCATTTTAATTTATTTGGTCCAACACTAAAATTCAAAATATAATTATATTTTGATACATCTTAACATTATTAATAAGGAGAAATTAATTTGTTAAATTATAAAATTAAAAATATAATTATGATGCAGTGCATTCTAAAACAAAGTAACATCATCTTGAAAACGATACAAAAACATAGATTGTTGGATCACTACATAATTTATACAACGCCAAAAAATGATATAAAGCAAAAACATAGACAACAAATAAAAAACTTTTAGAATCTGGTCAGGTTCATATAGTCCCACAGACAAAAATTTAAGAAGGGACTACTTATGTGTACATCATATATAGATATTCAAATTTACATGTGAAGTTGGAAGGATAGAGGAGAGATGAGAGAGAAAAAAAGGTTGACACTTGGCAACTAAGGGTTTGTTCGGCAGCAACCGATCTCATGAGTTTTTAGAGGAAAAATAACTTCATTCATAATTTTTCCTATTGACTGGTCGAACGCTGGTTTTAATGCCTATTCCCAATATCTATATGGTTCTTTTACCCTTTTCCTTCCTCATCACTTGTAAGGAAAAAAAATTATGTCAAAGCTCCGTTATTTTTCCCAAGAGTTGAAGCTATTGTACTCTTTTTTTTTCAGTCAAGAAGATATTAATTATATAAAGGCATTAATTTCTACTGTTTTGTATTGTTGCATACGAGTACATTTTCACAAACTTGACTTAAAAAAGAGGAATTATACTAATCAATACTTGTTTAATTAATTAAACTGAAATTAACTTGTACAATCAAGCACTCAATTAAACAAACACAATTTAATAATACAAAGACTAAAATTAATTAAACAAGCACAATTTAATAATACAAGAAATTATTAAACAAGCATAATTAAACTTTACTTGTATAGTCAATTCACTCATTTAAACATTTTTAGAATCTGATATATACAATTATATTGACTATAATCAGTGATTAGTATTAATACACATTAATATAGTTTAATTTTAGTATTACATCTTCTATAAAAAGAAAAACAAACCAACATTCTAACAAATTTCTCATGCATTTGCTGAACACCTATATTCTAAAACTTTTCATAGGTTAAATAACTTCAGTTTGACAAATTGAAATTCTCATTCCCATATTAAAAATTCTCATTCTCACAAAATTCTCATGCTGCCGAACATGTCCTAACTTTCTCAAAGAAAAAAAAAAGTAATGAAATGACAACATGACAGAGGAGAGAGATGAATGAGCGACTTGGGAAAAAAAAATGTCTGAGGTGTTTTTTTTTTCCACCAATTTATATTGATGTGGGAATAGTGGGATCTATTTTTAGGAAATAGTGGGATCTATACTGAGATAGGAAATAAAATAGAAATAGTGGGATCTATTTTGCCAACCAAACCTTGACAAAAATATCCAAACCGGCCATAAAATGGCTGGTTTTCTCTTCTTCTTTTTTTCTTTTTTTCAGAGACACTATGAAGAGCAAGATAATGAAATCTAACACTGAAAATTTAAATTTTTTGTTTAATTATTTGTTAGATTACTTCTTTTGATTTATAATTAGCATTTTTATACTAAAAATACGCTAATTACTTGAAATTATGTTGAATTACACTATATTACAATAAATTATGTTGAATTACACTAAATTACGTTAAATTACGCTAAATTACAATAACTTCGCTAATTATGCTTAAATACGGTACATTACGCTAAAGTAAACCGATTTTGTACCATCTTTCATGAAACATAAAAAATTGTAAAAAAATTTCAAAAATAGTAAAAATTGGTATCTACAAGTTCATTATGTAACTAATTTACTGAGCTACTTAGATTGAATAATAGAAACGAAAATCTTAATCGGAAACTTCAACTCAAGTTTTGAGGTTCTTCTCTTAATTTTTTGGCAATTCTGAATTTTGAAACTTCAACTCATGCGTCTTTTCGCAAGTTTTCCGAAAAGTGGTCATTTGCTGAAATCGGACACTCGAGCGCCGTTTTATGGCCGTTTGAAGTTTCGTCGTCGTTTGTCGCCTTTTCAGTGAAGATATCGTCCCTATTCATATGTAATTTAGCGTAATTTACCGTATTTTAGGGTAATGTAATGTAATTTAGTGTAATTTAACTTAATATAGTGTAATTCAACATAATTTCAAGTAATTTAGCGTATTTTAGTATAAATATGCTAATTATACATCAAAATAAGTAATCTAACAAAAAATTTAAGCAAAAAATTTGAATTTTCAGTGTTAAATTTCATTATCTTGCTCTTCATAGTGTCTCTAAAAAAAAAAAAGAGAAAACCGGCCATTTTGTAGCTGGTTTCGACATTTTTGGCAAAAGTCGAAAATCGTGGGTATAATAATTAATTTATAATTAACTTTGGATATTAATAAAAATGTCCGGGAATATCACCCCAATAGACTGAAAATCTTGTTAATTTCCATGATCCCATGGTCATCCGAACATGGCCTAATGTTATCATCCCAAGGCACGAAACACTAAGGACTAGGGCAGCAAACGAACCGAATCGAATCGAACTTACATCTAGTTTGAGTTTGGTTTGAATTAATTTCGAACTAAGTTTGGTGAATTAATTTCCAACGAACTCAATTTTGAACTTTTACGAACTTTGTTACGACTTACGAGTTATGACTTATTGCTGAGCCATAGTTCGAAATTACATCATTTCAATAAAAACTCAGGCATTCTTAATTCTAATTATATAGTACACCAAAGTTTATATCAAAGTTCATTACAAGTATCAAAATTTATATTAAACACCAAAGTTTAGTACAATCAATCAAAGTTCAGTACAATCACAGAATCCAAAGTTTTCCAAATAACCAACAGGAGCAACATCACCAAAGTTTTCAAATATCCAAAATATTCAAAGTACAATTTAAATATCAATAAAAATACAGAACAATCACCAAAGTCTTAGAATTATTACAAATCCAAATATTATCCTAAATAAAACATTAAAGTTCATTATCCGCGGAAATCAACGGTTCACGTTTGAGTTAATTTCGAACTAAGTTTGATTTGCGAACCTATTTCGAACGAACTAGGTCCAGTTTGAGTTTGGTTTGAATTAATTTTGAACAAACTCAATTTCGAATCGATTTTTTTACGAACTTTTTCGAATCAAACTCGAATCGAATAACGAACTACGAATTTTTTGTGCAGCCCTACTCAGGACCCATAAGCAACCTAGCTATATAATAAAAGTATAGGTCACTTGTCAATAACTTGCTACATAATACACTAGACCTGTTCAGTTGTCATGGAATTATGTGGGATGAAAATTAACGAGTTCGGGAACTCACTATTTAATTTGTGAGAACCCATACTCAAGGGTATGCACAAGAATAAATATGAGAATGTATTTAAATGAGTGTTCGGTTATACAGTGGAATTAGTTGTGAGAAATCTTGATTAAAAAATATAATTTGTATAAAATGTAATGTGATTTTTGTAAAAAACCGAATCCGGACTATTTGATTAGTCCCACAAACAAAAATAAAAAAAATAATAATGAGAGATCTCATCTACAAGAAATAAAATTTACAGCTATATGTTATTTTTTTTTGTTTGAAAAAACAAAAAACTAATCATAGAAATATATTTCACAGCTGTATATATTTTTATTAGTTTTTTGTTTGAAAAAACAACAAATTGATCATAGAAATAGATTTCACTGTAAAAATAGCAAATTATCAAATTACATTTTTTTTCCCTTTATTATTATTACTTTTCATCAATATTTATTGAGATTGAAAACTGAAACTATATTGAAATAAAATATTATTATTTTGTATAGTGATTGTCAATAATCAACTTTTGACCACTTAAAATAATATAAAATATACATTTCTTCTTTGATGGCTGCGTGGGAAAAAAAAACATTAGCTCAGAACTAATGTGAGAATTCCCATAATTTTTTTTTACTTTTTGGATATTTTTATGGGTTTTTTTCCATTATAAAAATTGGTAGCCAAACAGACTGTAAGGAAGAAATTCCATTTCTCTGAAAATCTCATGTAACCCAACTGAATCCTAAGGTGCCGAACAAGTCCTAAGATAAATTTTTGTAACAGAACGAGAAAGCTGGAGTGGTTTCTACATCAATTTTTTTTTATTTAGATATCAAAAAAACAATTTGGTAAAAAAAAGATAGATTATTCGAAATGAACCAAAAATTTAGTCCTACTAATTTTCACAATTTACTTCATCAACAACTACACAATGTGAAAAAATAAATAAGACCAAACCATTGATTCAGTTCCATTATGTTTTCTCCAATGGAGACTTAGATGAAAGAGAGAAAGGATGAAGAGGAGAGGGATCGCGAATTACACACAGTCCAGTATTTTCAAATTTTCTTTGACGAAGCCAAATTTATGGAAATTATCGGTCTCAGTAGATTATCTAATTGAACCAAATTATTGATTCGGTCCCAATTATGTGATCGAAAAAATAATTAATCTTTTTCAGATAATTTAGGTTTTTTTTTATTTCTAAAAAAAAAACTATTTCTATATTATGCCTCATGTGGTTGTGTTACACGGGAATTAAAAGCCTCCTGCTTCTGATTCTTTTGTCGCGTCCCGTGCAAAAAACACGGCAACTTCTTGACGATACCCATAATATAATGCAATTGAATTCCATGGAAATTTCTCCCTGGCAGTGCAAGTACTTGTTTTTTGTTTGACACGTTGACTTGGATAGTAATCTCAGTGAAGTCAACTACAGATTCCGGTTTACAATTTAGCACTCTTAAAAATTCCTGGGCTTAAATTAAAAATTCACTGCTCTTCATGAGAGGTTGTCAGTGAAATTCGGACAGGCTGGCTGATGGCTCTTCATTCAAAAGTTGGTAAAAATTTTAACAAACAGTTTTGACACCAGCCATTATTATTTTGATTCTATAATTTGTGCACTGCATCAATCAAAATTACTCTGGTAAAATCTGTACTCATAAAGTTGGTATCGCTACTTTCTGGAAAACTTTCATTTAATTATGTACAGATGAAATTAAAGCATCTGCATTCTTGAAATTATCAGAGTTTCTAATCTGACGTGGCAGTTACTAAATCAGTTTCAGAGATGTAGATGGATTTCTTATCTAGCAACTTTACTCAATAATTTCTTATTAAGAAATCGTTTATAAACTCTGACGTGGCAAAACGATTGGCCTGTATTCGCTAAAATTAGTTTAATTTACTGCCGATGTGGCTTATCAATTTTAGTTTACTGATGATGTGGTTTATTAGAAACTCTAAAATTTAGTTTCAAGGATGTGAATATTTAGAAACTCCAGAATCTATAATTTCTTAAAAACAGTTAACAGTTATTTCGAAACTCTAAGAGTTTCAGAGATGTAGATGCTCTTGGAAGTTTAAACTGGACTTTTTTATTTAAAGTTTTGCAAAAAAAAAAAAAATATGTAATTTTTTTTTCATATTTATAAAAAGGGGAAATTGGGTCCATGCCACCCCAAAATGGTGAATTTAGGAAAATGCCACCCCAAAATTTCTCTTTTGCTAAATGCCACTCCAAATCACATTTATTAAGAAAATTGCCACAAATACCATATTAATGTATAATTTTAAATTAACAATTTACGGATATAGTGAATTGACCGAAATAGCCTTCATCTTCAAAATATCCAAGAGAGGAGACGGGTGAGGGTTTAGACCATTTCTTTTGAATCGGATCGGATCCATTAGGGGTTACTGTGAGGGCATTTTTGAAATATACGAAAATACTACTCAAAATACAACATATTCTATTTACTTTTTATTACAAATGTATAATAATTTGTTAATTGTGGTAATTTTCATTTGGAGTGGCATTTAGCAAAAGAGAAATTTTAGGGTGGCATTTTTCTAAATTCACCATTTTGAGGTGGCATGGACCCAATTTCCACTTATAAAAATCTTGTTAGTGGGTTTCTTACCCGCTAACCTTAAAAAAGGTTTTGTAAAATAGGGGTTTTGTTCAAAAAATTTAATTTTGGATTTAAACTGTATTAGAACCTGCAATAAAAAATTTAAGCTAGTTTGATCTATCTATTTTACTTTAATTATTGCCTAATAATTTAGAGACGAGATATCAAAACTAGGATTTTGATCTAGAAGGAGCAAGTCAGGACAAAGGATGAAAGAGAGGATGAGGGGGTCCCTGTCTTTGTAAATTTCTATACTGTGTATATATCACCGATTGGTCCCTCCTCATCATTTGATGATTTGGATACAAAATAATATTATTCAACTTAAGATATAAATTTAAAAATATACAATATTCGCATTAATGGATCAACAAAATATATATTGTAAGTAGAAAAAATACTGTTATTCAACTTAGCAAAGGTTAACTACTTAATTTATATGCATTATATGTAAAGAAGAAAAAATATATATTGTTATTTCGATTGATTTGATTCATCCGATTTTTTTTATCTTCAATAATCACAACCGAGAATTAAAAATTTAATAGCTAGTCAAACTAGCTTTATGTTTGCTTCTTTTACTCAAATCTTTACAAGAATGAGAAGTTTTACAAGACTAATCAAGAATGAGATATGTAAAAAAATAAAATAAAAAAAAACGCTGCTTTATGTTTGCTTCTTTTAATTCTTACTTTTTGAATGCCAGTATTGTAATTTAATATGACAATGACAATAATTAGAAATTTTGAATTATAGTTTTAAAAAAGGAATGAAAATAACAAAGCAAATAAATTGTCCACTGTCCCAAGCCATGTAACACATTTTATAAAATTCAACGGCCTAAATCACATCCATTGGACATTGCTATCCAAAAAAACTTTGGTCCGAATCTCCTGAATTAATTGAAAATTTAAATTTGAATCCGGACCATCCGATCAAAATTCAGACTAATTTGAGGGTAAATATATTGACAGAGTAGTTTTTGCTTCACACAACGCACAAATAACAGAACCAAAATAACACTGCATATGACTCATGCGCTGCATGAAGTAAAAACTACTCTGTCAATATCTTTACCCTAATCTGACCGAGATAAAATTTACATAACTTTAATATTATTCAACGGTCCGGTTTCAAATTCAAATTATAAGTTACTTGAGGGATCCGAACTAATAAACATTCCATCTGAGCAAATGCCACGTAATAACATACTTGTGATTGGGCATTTGTTATCTCTCTCTCTCTAAATCTCTCCTTCAATATCTCAAGCGCGTGACGACTAGTATGCTTTGAAGATTCTTTGGTGTCAGTTTCAGAGCATCTTCACCACTATAATTACTACTTTTTATTATTTCCCACTTGCTTTATATATCTACCAATTAAAATTCTACTAAGAAATGAGAGAAAAAGTTTTCTAATACACGCGCGTAGACAAAGAATTGGTCACCACTCTCACTCCTCGCTTTCTCTCTCTACACTTCTCTCTCTGTTCTCTCCTGTTCCTTATCAAGAGACCAAAGACTAGTCTAACATTTGAAAAGGAAAATATTTTTTTTTTCTTTTTGTAAAATTCTTGACAGAGACAGATTTTTTTTTTTTTCTTGTTTGATTTATGCTAAGTTGTTAACCGTCTAGCCGAAATGGCATGCAAATTATATATGCACATAAATTAACATGGCTAAGTTGAAATCTATTGGTTTTGTGACGATTATGTAATTAATGTTTCAATCAATCAAACGGTCATTTTTGCCTATTTAAAAAAAAATCTATTAATGAAGTTTTCTATATGAACGAAGATTATTATCATTGGTATATGAATAAAATGAATATTTAACTATAGGTAATTGATTTTCTATAAAAACCATTGTTTGAGCAATACTATTTTTCTATTTTAAATCTAATAATTAAGTCTTTGGCCTTAAAAAAAATAAGTTCCTTTCTAAGACAACTGCAATCACAATTTTCCAGCAGAGATATTTTTCATCGAAACTAATTGGATAACATAACAAGGTAATAATTTTTTTATAAATACACCAAGTTTTTAAGTTGCATCATATTTTTCAATAAACAAAAAATGATATTTAGATACATTCAACTTTTATGGTACATATATTTATTTAACAAAAATATTATTTAACTTAAAAAATTATATTATAAATGTGTTCTCAATATTTATATACGACGTATATTAAATTAAAGTCAATTTAGAATTAGAATGATCATTCATTATAATATCATTAAACTCCATTGTTAATATTTTAAAATTATTGGATGAAAGACTAATCTTTTTTCAAATCAATAAAAAAAAATTATATATGCCCCATCTAAATAATTTAAAAAACATCTATAATTATAACTTTTTTTATTTTGAATAATATTTTTAAATATATTCACAATCAAAGTTGGATGTAGCCTAGGAATACCTTTATAAAAAACATTAAAAGACCATTTTGAAATCGAGGAATTTAACAACACAGTAAACTGTGTCGGAAATTCCCCCTCACAATTAAGGTTACAACTTCTGTTTCAAATATATACACTACAAGTCTACTACAATTTCTTTTCTCATAAAATTCCTTCGTTTCACTTTTTTTAAACCCCAGACGCGCTGATTTGGGACACCCCCATTTCTTATAAAAAGGCCCTTTCCCTTGTATCCACATCCATTCCATAACTATCCCAACAACCATTCTCTTCATAGATAACTCAAAAGATACACTTGCCTTGTCTCTCTATCTCTCTCCCTCTTTTAGACACACACTCTCAACATTTGCCCCTTAAGTTCATGCATCCAAGTCCTACTTGTTTCATCAATAAATAAGCTTCTTAATTAATCTAAAAGATGGAGGGGTGCTTTCTTGTGACAGAGCTCAACCAAATGAAGGATTTAGTGAGGCAATTTCAGGTATACTTAGAGCAACCTTCGTCTTCGATCGAGCCATGCAAGGACCTAGCATCGAAAATGCATCTATCGATTGAGAAATCCCTAAACTTCGCCAAGAATTTTGGCCTAGTTGAAACCAGAGCATCCGAGTCAGATTCGCTTGTTTCGGCTAGCGGTAGCCCCATAAGTGAGAGTTTTGATCAAGCTTGCAAGAACCAAGATGGAAAAGAAGTATCAAAGAAAAGGTAATTTATTTGTAATATATATAAAATATGAACTTGAAGCTTGAGACTTTATGTGAATTGTTCAATTATATTTTGATTATTTGACTAATCTTTTTCTTTAATTTATTGATGTATAGGAAAACAATGCCCAAATGGAGAAATCAAGTGACAGTGAACACTAATTGCGGTGCCGTTGGTTCCCTAGAAGATGGATATAGCTGGAGAAAATATGGCCAAAAAGATATACTTGGTGCCAAATATCCAAGGTGAGCACTGAGCAAGATGTTGAATTTTCCTATTTGAAAAGTTGCAAATATACTGTATGCTAATAGTATCAAATAATCTAACTTAGAAATATATGAAATTTCAGGGGCTACTACAGATGCACACACCGGCACTCACAAGGCTGCCTAGCAACGAAGCAAGTTCAACGAACCGACGAAAACGCAATGGTGTTTGATGTAACATACAATGGAATCCACACATGTCAACAAAAGAATACTAAGCCTAACTCAAACTTGCTAATTGCCAAGCAAGCACTAGACCAACATAGGGACCAAGACACAAAACAAATTAAATCATTTAAACCCGAGGTCGAATGCAAGACTGAGTACGAATTCGACTCTGATTTAATGCAACTTCCAGTTCCATCATTCCTCAGTGATTTTAGTGAAACAACAAACTTCTTTATGCATTCTGATATTAGTAATTATGGAGATTTTAGTGATTGGATTCCCATGGCCAGTTCAAGTACTAATTCACCGGTGCCCGAAATGGATTTCGCGATCGAGAAACTTGAATTTTTTGACCCGAATTTCAGTATGGATGCTTCTTGCTTCTTCACATGATGAGGTGCTGTTAGGAATTGCTCAGAGATAGTATTTTGGATAGAATCGGATAGTATTTTGTTCAGAGATAGTATTAAGCCACAAACAATGATGGCTAAGGGAATTTTGTCTATAAATGAAAGTAATTAATTAATTAGGTAGATAAGGCTTAAGTGAGTTTAGGTTTACTAATTATTTCCAACTTCAATAAAGGTTTGGTGTCTTTTATTAAGAGTCTAATGTACTACTGAATAGAAGTTGGTACGGATGGATGTACCTGACTAAGTTTCTGAAACTTTAGCTTGTAATTTTTTGCAGATATTGTAACTGTTTATATTAAAATATGAAGGCTGTTCCCCTACAAACTCTTTTGCTCCCAGGAACATAATATTTATTATTTTGCAAAAAGACGCTGAGAATGACTTGTTGCATGAATAATAATAATAATAACTTCAAAAAGAAGGGATATATTGACACCAATAAAAATAACAATTAATGCAACAACAAATGAAACATTTATTAAAATAAAATGATAAATTAAATTATGGATGTATTTTATATAATTTAGATATATAGGTTGTGTATAACATTTGAGGTGAATCTCTGAAACACCAAAAATATTTGAACAATCATTTTTTATTTGATTGGATGACTTTAGTTTGACAAAAAAAGTTTTTCAGCAAGGATATTATTGTATTTATACATCTACCATGATCTAGTAAGAATCAAAGTTGGATAAATAGGAAATATTTCCTTTCTCATTCTATTTAAATGTGTTTGAACAAATTTTTTAAGTAATTATATTTTTCCCTATCTATCCATCCCCTATTTCATCTCCGAACAAACTAACTTCCTCTTCTAACTATAATTAACTACCTAATGATCCCTACAAATTAATTACTCAATTTTTTTCCTTTATTTCTTTCCTCTTTCTCCCTCTCTTTCCCACCTCCGCCTCCACCCGTCTCTCCCACCTCTCTCTCTCCGCCTCCGCCCGCCTCTCCCACCTCTCCCTCTCCTCCTCTGCCTCCCACCTCCGCCTCCGCCTCCCTCTCCCACCTCTCCCTCTCCGCCTCCGCCTCCCTCTCTCATCTCTCCATCTCCGCTTCCGCCTCCCTCTCCCACCTCCGCTTCCGCCTTCCGCCTCCCTTTCCCTCTCCCACCTCCATCTCCGCCTCCCTCTCCCTCTCCCTCTCCCACCTCTGCCTCCGTCTTCCACCTCTATGAACTATTTACACTTACACGATGAGGATGAATACTTGCTCGATGAGGGATGAATACTTGCATGACGAGGTATGAATACTTGTGCAACGGACAACTCGAAAGTATGTCATCATAAATCTCATTTGAAAGAGAAAATTGTGTAGAAGACATTGGTAGTTTTAGATTTACAAAATTCCTCACAGATCGTCAGAAATATTGGTTAGATTGAACGGAGAAAAAAAAAAACCACCTCTAAAAATGTGTAAAAGATGGGTGAGTGATGTGTCTAGCTTTTTTTTTTAAAATACTTGACATCTTAAGTGTGAATACTTGATGTATTATAGATGAATACTTGATTTATTATATATAAATACTTGCGCGTTCTTGTAAAATTAATCGAGGTATGCACATATGCTTGTAATACTCTTGATACATGAACTATTTACATTTACACGACGAGGATGAATACTTGCTCGATGAGGGATGAATACTTGCATGACGATGTGTGAATACTTGTGCAATTGACAACTCGAAAGTATGTCGTCATGGATCTCATTTGAAAAAGAAAATTGTGTAGAAGACGTTGGTGGTTTTAGATTTGCAAAATTCCTCACAAATCGTGAGAAATATTGGTTAAATTGAACGAAGAAAAAAAACCACCTCTAAAAACTTGTAAAAGATGGGTGAATGATGTGTCCAGTTTTTTTTTACATAGTTGATATCTTAGGTGTGAATACTTGATGTATTATAGAGGAATACTTGATTTATTATATGTGAATACTTGCTCGCCCCAGTTGTAAAATATTTCAGATATTGGACGGTCCCCAAATAGTAAGTGGTCCCCCCAAGTAGTTAGTAGTTACTAAAGTAGTTATTGACTGGGGGATGAAATGGAGAATAGATTCCGGGGGAAAGCTAGGCTCTACCAATTTTTTAATAATCTCTCAAATATCATAATTTAAATTATTAAATTTATTATAACAAATATAACTTATTATATTTAATTTCCCGATGTTCTCCTTGATTTATTGTATAGTCAAGTCATCTTCAAAATTTTCTCGCTAAAATGTGGTGCATCAGAGCAAATCTCTAAAATTTGAAGCAATTTGAGATTAATTGTTTGATGATTGATCAATGGTCATTATATTGAACCATCAGATTTTCAAACTGCTTGATAGATAAACCGGTTGATTTTAAATTACATCGAACTTAATATGTGATCATCCATCTTAAGTGTAAGATGATATTTATAATTTTACTTTCTATAATAATCATTTGATTGGTTGTCACGGTTGTTAAATAGTTTATTTCAAGTGTCAACTTTAATTAATACACAAAAGTTACAAACTGACAGTATTATTTTCCTTCCTAAAAAAAGATAAGAGTGAGCCTATGGTGCTATGCATAGCACGGATGGCTAGTGTACTACGGCTCAATATGGTACTTTTTAAAATTCTAATGGTCAATCCAATCATTCAATGTGATAATCATATGAATATGTACTTGCAAACTAAATTTATATTTTTTCAAATTTTTTTACTATTTTTTTAGATAGGTAGAAAAATCAGTGTTTTCTGAAAATTCTGGACCATCAAAATTCTACCTATCCAAAAAAATAGTAAAAAAATTCGAAAAAATATAAAATTTAGTTTGCAAATACATATTCATATGGTTATCACATTGAACGGTTGGATCGACCGTTAGGATTTTAAAAAGTACCATATTGAGCCGTAGTACACTAGCAATCCTTACTATGCATAGCACCATAGGCTCACTCAAAAGATAATATTAACACAAAAAAATGTGGTGAACTGTTCTTGCTTGATTGCAAGGTGAATAGTGTGTTACTACGTTGCTTTTGTAATTTTATTTTCTTGTTAGGCTGGTAGCTTCTACCACGCTTTAAAAAAAAAAAAGATAATATTAACTTATATATGACGCTTGGTATATCATGTACAAATGTCAACTTGGTATACAATTAATGCAATACACATATAGTGAGACTAAGGTACTATATGCATATATATGCATATAGCACATATTGATTCATACTATGAATCAATATCTCTATTTTAAACGTCCAAACAATCGATTTGAACCGTTCAACATAATTTGTATACGAAAATATACTTGTAGATTAAATTTTACAATTTTTACAATTTATTATTTTAGAAAATAATATATAATCGTTGAATTTCCATGACTATTTGACATTTCTGACTCAACTCTTGAATTTGTACCGCATCAATCAATAAAACGACCAAGTTTCCAAGTTTTTCGCGTGGTAATAAATCTGGTCATGGAAGACATTTTAATTATTCCGTAACTTTGTTTCACCAGAATCCAGATCCTCTATGATAACTTATATGTAATCATCCCCGTCACAAGTCACAAAACACTCAGGCCCCACAATCAACCTAGCTAGATAAAACAAGTATAGGTCATCTTGTCAGTAACTTGTTATATAATACACTAGATAATTATTGTAACAGAACGAGGAAGCTGGAATGATTTTTATATTATGCCCCCCCCCCCCCCCCCCCCCCCCCAATGTGGTCATGTTACACGTAACACGGGGAATTAAATACCTCCTGCTTCAGATCAGTTCTTCTTCTGTTGCTCCTGTCCAAAAAACACGGCAACTTCTTGATACCCATATTTAATCACTTGGAATTCCAAGGAAATTTCTCCTGGGAATGCATGTACTTATGTTTTGTTTGACATGTTGACTTGGATAATAATCTCAGTGAAGTCAACTATTGATCCCGGTTCAATTTCAAAATCTCTGGCTTCAAATTCACTGCTATTCATGAGGTTGTCAATGAAATTCGGACATGTTGGACCGTTGGATACGACTGATGGCTCAAACTTATACAGTGTTAACCCACCTTTATGGACTTTTTGGATTGAAAGAAACAAAATTTGTTTCCAAGTCACTTGCATCTTTTAGGGGACATGGGATAGTGCACTGTTAGTCAGGGAATTTGAAGAAAAGTGAAAATCTAAGTGATGGTGAGTGGTATGGTGCCAGGGTCCGGATCTCCTAAAGTATCCAAAAATTTGAGTTTGGATCCGGACTGTCCGAGGTTGAATTCATAGGGTCCATTTAATATTCGTGTAGATTCTGATCAGACGGTCCGAATCCAAACTCAAATTTGAAGTTACTTTGGGCGATCCGAATTCAATGGTGCCAAGGGAGAGTCCACACCATCCTTTACAGAATTAGGGCAGAAGCGGATCCATGTATTGGATAGGGGCGGTTTAGTTACCCTATAAATTAAAAATTACCAATTTTTTTCTTTATATTGTATACTTTTTTTACAAGTATTTATACCTTTTAGCTCATTATAAAATAAAATTACACTACAATAATTTTTTCAGTGCTAAAATAAAATTACATGGCTGAGCCCGAGCCCGAGGAGTCTCTTCTATTTTATCACTCAAACATTTACTATTCAGTTCTAAAATTATAAAAACTTTATTATGTTAATGTTACATTTGCAAAACAGTAAATGTTTACAAATACTAAACATTAAATGTTTTATTATACCGAGAGTTGTACATATATTTTTGCAAAAATATAGTACACAAGATTTTAGAATCGAACAGTAAACGGGTTGAGCTCATGGCCCAAAACAGTAAATGATTTTACAAATATTTGTTTTTTTAATTCTTGGCATGAGTTGAGCTCGCGAGTTATGAGCCGAGTTTGAGCCAAGCTGAAGGTTCAAACTCATTAAATTGAGCCGAGTTTTTTTCTTCAAAACTGAGCCGAGTCCGAATTGAGCCTGTTTAGTTATATGACGAGCTGAGTTGAGTTTTGACCCGAGCTTGACTCATTAGCAGCCCTAAGTCTGGGGCTCTTTAGATTTAGGATCCTGATGGATTTTAGATTGTTTTCATCATTTATACTGTAGTTGTAATGAAAGCAGGTAGCCAATTGTAGGTTGGTTTGCTCAAAACAGAAGTAATTTCTTCAAACCTCTCTAAAATTTTTACTTGTGACAATCACTTCTATATTTTAAATTTTAAAATACAGTTTCTTTGAAGTTTCAAAACTTAATTGAAAAAATAACACAAGAAATGACCAAAATACCCAGTTGACTGTACTGAAAATCTGGACTCATACCCACCACAGGCCTTCTTTGAAAAATGAGAAATAAAAAATATGTCCATGCTCTAGAATATATTTTTTTAAAGTAGGTCTAAGCCTAATTTAAACTTTGATCAAACATGCCCAACAACATTATACAATTCTAGATTTAAATGACAGTGCTGGGGCTCTCTACCAAAATGTATCTTACCCATGCAATTGTACCAAGAAGCTACTCAAGAATTCTAAATTTACACCAGTTAATTATAGCTAAACTAAACTTGTAGAATAATTTACAATTAACTAGACATACTCTTTTCTTTACCATCTGAAGTGATTTGATCAGAAGTAGCTTTCTTTGAATCATCCTTCAATTTCCTCAAGGCCTCTCTCAGGCCAAGCACAATAAACAAATTTGTAAGTGTCAGTAATGATTCGGCGCCTCCATGAAGCCAATCCACATTAGACAATGAGGTACCGTAATGTATCTTAGCTGCCCATATCAACATTTTATAAGATTGTATTTAGTAAATGCATTGTTAGGTGTCAGATAACCAAGGGTTTCATTATAATCATATTTTTCCTGGTTCCAGCTGTGTGGTAGGTTTTGGACCACTGATCTTTGCAATTAAGGTCCATTAAGCATCACCAAATATCCCTTAATTGTGCAGTTTAAGGCTTAACTCAACACCAAATGATCCTAGATGTGCAATTAGGTCTTAAATTAGAATATATTCAGCCCCAATTTATGTTCGATTGAACATAAAAAAGGAATAAACAAGTAGAAAAACCAAGAGGCATAGATGAACTGGAACTGTCAGTTCATACTGGTACTGGCTAATTATAAAATGGTACAGAATCTGAGATTTAATTCTTCTAAACAAAGTAGAGATTGCAAAAGAATCTTACCATATATGCCCGCTGGAACTTCATATGGAGAAGGACAATGAACAAGCAAAAATGAAAAGAAAAGAAAAGAGTCAATTAGGAGAAAATAATACCGACAAACAGATATAAGAAAGCAGATAAGTTTATGCATATGACAGTCCACCTTTTGGTTTATTTCTCACAAAGATATGTATATATACAGAATTGTTTCACCACTTAACAACAACATTTGTTAACACTATGACCAATTTTTTTTTTTTCATAGATTGAGGCTTAGATAATAATTTCAGCACAGAAAAGCACCAGAGACCTAGTGACATAGCAAAACCAGCTTGGTACAGTAAATAAATTCTAATAATAATTGAATGAGTTTTGAATATATTGAGTTTTAATTAAAAATAACTACATACTAGTGGCTCCTACAAACGCGAGGAGAAAATAAAACCCAAAAAGGGTGAGCTTTGGCGCAGTCTTGGATTTAGTGATGAAATACAAGAAACCCAGATATGGAAACAGAGAAACAGCGAAGAGCTGAGAAGCAATGCTTTGCGAGTCTATGGTAGGTGCCCATGGATCTACTGGTAACAGCCCACACCTTATCTTATTAACGTTGAAAGATCTAACTCTCTTCCTTTGAATGGTTGAAAAAGCGTCTCTCTTTTGGTTTCTGGTTTTGGGTTGGGGAAGACGAGTGAGAGAGGCGGTACGCCATGGAGAGTGGAGAGAGAGCATTTGGTACCGTCAAGTGGTTCTCCGCTAGAAAGCTATCTAGTAATTTATTTCTCAGTTATGTCTGGTACACTGGTTTTGTTCATTGTATAACTGGGCTTCAGTGACTATGCTCATTTTAATGGGCTGAGGCTATTTCAGTCTGATATGGGCTTTAGGGAAAATATTTCGGCTAAATAATAAAAGGGTAAACTGGGTCGCTCTTTTCTCCTGTCTTTATTTATTTATTTATTAAAGCTATGATAATATGCATATTTCGGATCTTCATATGAAATATACTTGGAGAGAAAAATTTGTACTTTTAAAAAAAAAAAATACTATTTTTTAGATAGTCAGAAATCACTTGATCTTAAAATTCTGGACTATTCAAAAATAGTTATTTTCTATCTTAAAAAAAATAATAAAAAATTATAAAAAATATAAAATTTTGTTTCGAAGTACATTTTCATATGTAATTTATATTTAACTATTCGGGTCGACTATTGAAATATTGAAAATATAGCATGGGTCGATCCATAGTATATATGCATATTACCATAGCCTCGCTTGTATTTATTTATCAAGAACTAGTGGTTATTAACTTGATTTTGCTGTGAGGAAATTTGATTAAGATACCTGGATCAACACAGAAATTAACTATCTGCAAAAGTGAAAGCTAGCTAAAATTCATTCTCATGAGCAAAGTTCAATACATATTGATCCAAACTAAGATGCAAAAAAAATATTTACATAACAATTGAGCTTTTCCATTTAGCAAAATCCTTGAAGGAAGATCCATCTTCAGACAAAGCCTTGCCACCGGCCGTCTTCAACTCCAGCACTTTCTTTCGAGCATCTCGACCACCTTCCCCTTGTATCAGTTCTTTCACAACCGTTGCTATCGCATCTCTACTCACAACACTTCCATCCTTCACTTCCGGCCTAAACGCCACTCCAATCCCGTTTACTAGCATTTTCGCATTTAATTTTTGCTCAGCATGCAGCGGCCAAGTGATCATAGGTACGCCACTCATGATGCTTTCCAGCACCGAGTTCCATCCGCAATGTGTCAGAAACCCGCCAGTTGATATGTGGCCTAGAATTTCCATTTGTGGGACCCACGATTGTACAACCAATCCTACTTCTTTGTTTCTTTCGATAAATCCTTCAGGTAATAATGAGGAGTCGCTTGAGCTACTTCGATTTCTAATGACCCATAAGAAGTGTTGCCGGCTTAACTCCAATCCCCAGGCAAGCTCGACTAGTTGCTCTGATGAAAGGGTCCCTTCACTTCCAAAAGAAACAAATAACACTGAGCCACTTGGTTGATGATCCAACCACTCCAAGCAACCTGACATGTTTACTTGTTGATCCGATATGCTCCGAACAAGTGGTCCAATTGTATAAACTGGCAGGTGGCTAGGATTGTCTTCCTTCAAGATATTAGCCAATGCTGGTTCAAGCTCGCAAAAGCTATTGCTAAGAATGCCATCGGCCTTGCTAATCTGTTTTGCCATGTGCAATGACATCCTATAAGCCTCACTTTTCCTATCTTGAAATGATTCACCAAGGTCAGTACCATGAATTGCCACGCACCAGCCTGGCAATTGAATTACAGGAATATCCGGAAACTCCGTTGTGGTCTCATGATCAATTCTGGTTACATTCAGAAGGAAAGACAAAGCCATGAGATTTGTAGGAAAAAATACAAAGAAAGGTACACCGAACTCCCTAGCAACTGCAATTGCATCAACGCTTAAAAAATCAGTGATCAATGCAACAACTCTAGACAAGGATTGCAACGACCGCAGGGCTTTGCGTAAATCCGGTAGAGAGTTCAATGCGGAAAGGAATACGTCATTTACTTTGAACGAATTGATGGAATGGTCATGATTTGTAGGAAGGAAATCGACGGTCACAGAAGAGGGGAGAGATGAGAGAAAAGATCCTTTATCTTTTTCAGATGATGAAACCGTCAGTGCTTTGGTGATTATGGTGATGGCGCAATTGTGTCGAGGCGATGCTAGCAACCTGGCAAGCTCAGACATAGGGATAAGGTGGCCCATGCCGGGGCTTGCGAATAAAACAACACGAGGTTGCATGGTTTCATGTGCCATGGCTCTTGATCAATTTGTAGGATGTTCTCAAGCCTCAGCAGATAATGAAGAAGGAATTATAGATTGGAATTTATAAAATTGAGTTGTCTAGCTATATAATGGATGAGGAGATTGATTTTTTTTTTTTTTTTTGTGGTTTGAACGCCTGTAGGTAGGAGGTTCCTATCTATAGATCAGAAAACCATAGCCGATGGTAGAGGGAGGCTACGGGTAATTTACAAAGCACAGAACGGTCAATGTTATGGATTAATATCTTCGTTTAAAAATTTTAAACATTTGATCCAAACAGTTCAAAATGATCTCCATATAAAAATGTACCTGAAAATCAAATTTTAAAATTTTAGAATTTTTATACTATTTTTTTTATAGGTAGAAAATCATCCGATCTAAAATTTTGAACCATCCAAAAGTGGTGGTTTTTAATTATTTTAAAAAATATAAAATTTGTTCATCAAGTACATATTCATAAAAAGATCATGTTATACAATTTGGGTTGATTTTTTAAACTTTAAAAACGAAAACATAAATTCATAGCACGGACCGAATTACGCTTTGCAAATTACATAACCTCACTCTATTATGATATACATTAACATTAAGTGTGTCCCACGTTGTGTTTATATTCTTATTTTAGATGTTTGGTAAATGTTCAGGTGCGAATTATTAGGAAAATGGCTGGTGTGCTGGTCAGAGGACCGAATATGCTGGCTAGATAATGACATGACCGAACACGACTTCTTGCGTGATTGACCAATTATGCAAATTTTAGTGTCGTTATTTAAATTAAAATTACTCAATTGAAGTTTGCCTTAATTAGAACATTCATGCTATGATCTACCTGCAACAGATCCCTATGTTTGGGTTATCTGAGAATAGTGCTATTCTAAATCAAGGGCAACCAAACAATCTCACTTGCTATTCGGAACAAGCAGAACAGTATTGTTCCGCTATCCCAACAAAAAGTCGGAATAACGATTGGACCCCTCTTCACCCCTCTTCCCTCCAAACTCTATTCCAAATTTGCATTCCAAACAACTTTTTTACTATTCCGAATAGCTTTGAGTTAGCACTATTCTCTTACCATCAAGATTAGTGCTATTCTTATTTACTATTCTCAAATAGTAGCTATTCTAGCTATTCTAGAGTGCATCTAAAAGTACAGTGAATAGTTTGCCTTGATATAAATTTAAAACATTTTTTAGACTTAAATTGCAATCTAAGGTGAATCGATAGTTCCCAGTAACTGTTACACCGGTTTAAAAATTAATTCAACAATCTAATAAAGTATTCCAACGATTTGTGCAAATTTCATAATACATCCATTTGTTTGTCAACAAACTAGCTGTTATGTCCAAATATTATAAAAAAAGACCTTTTTGAAAAAAAGCCAACAAATCATTGCTGACGATTTATCTAATCTATATAGATAAATAGTTCATAACAGTGGATTCTCGAGAGTAGAAAACAACAAAACGGTTTATAAAATCGCTGCCAAGTTCATCATTTTGCTGGCTTAGATAAATGTAATTTGAGTAAACCATTAGCAACAGAATAACCAATACAAGTAACCGTTTACAAAATTCGTTGTATAGCAATATCTTGAATAAACCAACCGTTGCTAACGAAATAATTGGATCCTTGGCAATTAAAAAAGAATCCATGGGCTGCTTACTAACAAGCATTATAAGCGACATTCAATATTATTTTAAAATCGTTAAAACTTAGGTTCATCAACACAAAGAGATTACTTACAAGCATTAGTTATCCTTTCTTGGACTAAATAAATAAAACAATACCAAAGATATATAGAAGTTACAAAGGAAATTATGACCCATCACTTAGCCTTTAGTAGGCCCATAACTTGCGAAACCGGTTTTGAGTGCATGAAATTTCATCTGAATCACTATCTTGATCATCAGTATCAAAACCAAGCTCACTCCATAAATCCTCTCCCAGAACATGCTTGGGAAACTGTTCATCAAAATATATTTGGAGTAAATATGCAATGCAAAAATGAGATATGTTACCACTAGCTGTTATGTCCCAACTTGGCAAAAGATTAATGGGAGTAGAATCCACAAGTACCTTTCTAGGTGATATTAATTTTAGTTTTGGTTTGTTTTGTCCCAACTTGGCACAAGAATGAGGCGCTCTGCTAGTCAATGTGCTGAGCCAAACTACTGAATGACAGTTCCTGCAAACTGCTCTATTTGTTGGTGCTCCAACTGCCAACTCAACTGTAAAGAATAATCAATTTCAAATTTTTTAATGCTGTAACAAAATAAACAACGTATAATAAAATTTGACTATCTTTGATCAAATACTTTTAGCCTTTTTTGGTTTATTTGCTCGGTTTGTGTGAGTAGGTATAATCAAGGCCAATCTAGGGTAAAGGCACAACTGTAGAACTACCAACAGCTATGAAATTTCTATCAAGTATCCACATTATGGGACAGGAATTTTGTACAACATTCTTTTTTTTTTAAATAATGGAAAAGAAATGTAGGCTTAAACCCCAATTAGGTTGGCAAATATGGTGTTTTCTGCATCCTTCTCTGTGTGGTAGTTAAAATAGTATATCTATCCATCTTGGAGTAGTAGTTAAATATTGCACCAATTTGTTATAATTTGGAACCTTCACAAGCAAATGGGGACGATAACTTAACCGAAGTCACATATCTATTAGATATATAAGCTACTTTTATTAATTAAATCTAACAATAGTGAAACATGCCACTCATATTAATTTATGGTGATTGGGCTGTCCTAGCTTTTCAACCAGATATGGTAATTTGAATTATTACATACTTTTGAACATAAACTGACATATCTAAAATTTGGGACAAAAGTACCGTACCTTTATATTTCTCTTGAAAACAATCCTTCCAATCAAAATCGTATGGCGTATCAATCTCCTTTACACCGGAACTACCAAAGAAAAGGGAATATTCTATCTTCCAGAGGGTATTTTCTTTGGCAGCAGAGTTCCATGACCTTTGTACATAGAAGTACAACAATGTTAGTATAGACTTGGATTACTATTCATGCTAAATGAAATCATAGATTACTCTTGAATTTCTGTACAGTTTCAACATATTTGCTTTCACAATCAAATTTCTCCACTATAATGCCCAGAAAACAACTAAAGGAACAATTTTAAATTAGCACCAAAAACTGTTGTACCTGATCTAAACCAATTAAATGTTGTTGTATATAGAGCACTGGATCATAATTCTTGTCCTATCAACCCAGTGCCCAATTTTACTCTATTAAATGTACAAGGAAACTCTCAACTTCCTGGTGAGACTGTATATAAGATGACCAAAATGTAATATGCACCATATGACAACAGTAAGATTTTAAAATTTAGCAACAGCAATGGTAACTGTTAATTCTGAATATATATATATATATATATATGAGGAGGGATCTAGTTACCACAATTCTGAGTTACAACAAAGTTACCACAACTATTTTCTACATTTTCAAATTCCAAATCGTCGATCCAAACCATTCAACATGATCTCCACAATAAAATGTGCTTCCAAATCAAATTTTACATTTTTTTGAATTTTTTTACTATTTATTAAGATGGGTACAAAATTTAATGGTCTCAATTTGACTAGTTTTTGTAAAATACTTAATAAATAGTAAAAAAAATTCAAAAAAATGTAAAATTTGATCTGGAAGCACATATTTTATTGTGGAGATTATGTTGAACGGTTTGGATCGACGATTTGGAATTTGAAAATGTAGAAAATGGTTGTGGTAACTTTGTTGTAACTCAAAATTGTGGTAACTAGATCCCTCCTCTATATATATATATAATTATATATACATCTTAGCACTTGAACAGAACTGTATCCTCTGAGATAACTCAACTCTTGAGTTGATGCATTTATGTTCCAGATTTTAAACAGTGCCTATTTTGATGCACGGGATGCGTATTAATAGGAAATGTGTTGCTTTAAGATTCGTGCTGAATGGTTCAGATTTTTACATGTATTAACTCAAAAGTTATCTCAGGGGACCTGGCCCACTTTAAGTTCTAAACAAAGACTGGCACAACGAGAAAAGAACACCCCCCTCCCCCCCACCCCACTGTACCTATGCTACCGATAAATTAAGCAAAACTAAAACCCTCACTTGGTTGGTGGTTTCTTCACAAGCCATAAGAGAATTACTGCTCCTAAATGAACCCAATTCAACCAATTAACATATTTGTAAAAACAAGCCAAAGAAAAGACGTACTTGCAAACTAAACCGGCAGCCACCAGGGATCGCATATCAAGGAAACTAAATAAACGAATGAGCACATCTTGTGACAACTCCACCGTATCTGACGCATACAAAACAGATTATCAAACAGAAAAATAAAAGAGAAAAACATCCCATTATTCTTGTAATAGTAAATGCTCATTAAGTAGAAAACTTATTGGGTACCAGTAGGCAGTCAGGATATTCATGTTTTTACAGAAAGACCAATTAAATAATAGAATCTCTAATTGCTGGTTGAATTTGTGAATTTATATGGGTTATAAAAATTAAAAACTGATCATGCTAGCACATATTTCGGGTAGAATCATGTCTCACTATGAAAACATAAAAGAAGATTGTTTGTTTGTCCCATGATAAGATGTATCCAGTATTTATCTCATTACCAGTTGTACCAGCTCAAGTAGAATACCAGAAACAGCACGGTATGATAATTTACTGTACCAGCTCAAGTAGAGTACGAGCAAAGTTGCCTCAAACCTAAGCTCAAATTTTCCCGGGATTTTTCTATTTTATCTTTTATTTTGCCAGATTAACTGTGCCTCAATTGAACCTTAATTGCCAGCGAACCAAAAAGACAAAATAACACAATTTGTACCTCCATCATAGTGAGACTTAGAACGTCTCTTGTGTGCGACAACTGAACGCTTGAACTCTGAAACAGCAGCCGCCTTCTTCTGTTTTGGTAAAACAGCTTCTGCTGCTTGTAAAAGCGAGTTAGCAGCTGCAACTCCGTATCCCGGCTGTATACTGCAACATTCATCTTTTAATCAGCATGACTTCTCTTAAAAATGCCTATTAATTTTGATAATTTTTGCAATCTAACCAATAATTGCAATATAAAACCTGGATTTGATTTATCGCCTGTTTGGAATGTTGAAATTGGTACAGAAAAAAGGAAATAAAGAATTAAATAGAGAGAAATTTGGGAGTTACTCGGGGAGGATGCGAAAGGCGAGAAGCGTGTCTTGAAAAACGAGAAATTGGAGGGGCTTCGGGAGATGGGCATAGCCGAGGCGAAGCATGGCGCTGAGCTCGTCGCAAGCCGTGTGGTAATCCCATGGCCGTGAAAGCGCTGCTGCTATTCCCAGCTCTTCATATCCACTACTTTCCATTTCCTTACTCTACCTTCGCCTTCTCTCTCTCTTTTAAAAAAAAAAAAAAGTAAACGGACTGTCCTACGAGAATCGTCACATCTCTAAAAAAAGCTACTTTGCGCTTCACCGCAGCACCTTAAGTACAACACTACCAGCACAATTAACACAACTATGGAGATGAAAATAAAGCAAAAAACAAAATAGACAAAATAAAACAAAACTCTTAGGAGAATCAAAACTAGACTCCCATCTCAGCCATAGCTTTGTATCTTTTCTCTATTCTTTCCATCAGTTCTTGTGCCAGCATTCTTCTTCCCCCAAAAACAATTTCATTTCGCCTTCTCTCTCTCTATATATATCTCAATTCGAAAAACTCGGCTGTCAAGTGTGCCTTCTCTCTCTCAGCGCTTTCCCGACCGATGCTAGAGTATCTTGATTCTTTTGAATATTGAGAGTTCCAGCATATTTTTCTCTTTTTATATTCAGACTAATTTTCTATTTTATTTTGTACTATTTTTTATTTTTTTCCTATTTATATTTAATTCAATATAGACACAACATAAAAGGAAACAACATAATATAGTATAATGAAACTAAAAATGCACTTTTAAAAAAATATAATTATTGTATCTTATAAGGAAATAACTAATGCACTTTAAAAGAAAATAACTTTATAAAAAATATTTATTAATGTAAAATAAAAAATGAACAGTTTACTTAGAGAAAAACAATTAAATTATTGAGCGCAAAGAATTTTTTCTCTATTTATACCCAATTTAATAATTTATTCTTCTATAGAATTTTTTAATTATGGTAGAAACTTAATAAAAGTTTGCATTATATATGTAAAAGGAAATTATTAAATGCTATTGAAAAAAATGAAAAAAAATTCTTAACTTATTGCCTTTTTATTTTGTTTTTATGGTGACATTGCTATTTGGAGTGTTAAATTGAATAGGACAAGTCATTCTTCCATAACTTGAATGAATGAACAAAAATTAATAAATAACTTCAAAAAAAAGAATAAACTGAATAAATTTTGCTGCATATAGTAAAAAAATATATTTCTTTATTGAATAAATTATTTTGGCTACAAATAATAAAAAAAAACATCTACGTGAAAAATATCTTTCTTTATTGAATAAATTTATTAAATAATTTTTTTGTTTGCTGCAAATAGTTGTCTATGTAAAAAAGTTGTATATGCCAATAAAATTTGCTGCATATTTTTGTCTATCCGAAAAGATTTGAAAACCGCAACAATTTGAATAATGAAATCATAATGATATGGTCTATAAGAAAGCTGAAACAACCGAAACATGAGGATCCGAAAGACCGGATCTAGAAAACATTTTTTTAATTCGAGGTGCAAAAAACAAAATTTAAAAATATGCAGGATTGAGCTTAAAGGATTTTTATTTATACCATATTATCAACAATCTTATTACATTTCTGTTTCTTATATATTATAATCAGAATACTTATTTTTTATATTTTTTATTTAAAAGAGTTTATATTCTCTGCAGAAATTTTCACGGGGTCAATCGTCATGTTCACTACTAGGATTTTCGTTTTTTTCCATGCGGAACCTATGTTATTTCAAAGCGGAGGAAGAGCTCTTGAAAATAAAATCTTATTTTCTAATACCCTTAACAATTTCCGACAGTAGGCCCATGGAACTAGTAGTTTTTTTTTTTTGTTTTTAGAGTTTTTAGAGTAGGGTCAACCGTCATGTTGTTTATTATTATAAGTTTTTAGAGTTTTAAAATAATTATTTATTTGTCTAAATTTACTTGTCTAACCTTCATAAAATTTATTATTATTATTATTATTAAAATTAAATTAAAATTTTATCAATTTACATATCCAAATATTTCTCTCTGGCTCCTTTCTTCCTCACGAGTTGGAATAGGTGAGCAAATAGGAAGGAGGAGATTGAGAGGAGGTGAAGAGGAAGACGAAGGGTTAGGGGGAGGGGAAGAGACTTTGCGCCTTTGAAAGAAGACAATGGAGCAAATCGTTTACAATTTTTCAATTCTGTCTCATCGGAGCGATATGTGATAGCACACTTGAGAGTAGGTCCGATGGGTATCAGACCTACTACTCTAGTTCGATGGATTTAATCACCGTCGATGTACTTTAAGATTCGTGCGTGCTTGTTTCAACTTTCGTGTGCATAAATTTTAAATTAGATCGGATGGTCATCATACTCGTTGAACCTAAAAGTAGGTCATATGGGCATCGGACCTACTCCGTTCTCGTGTTAGCATGAGTTTTGAGCAAATCCGACTGCAAAAGAGTTAAGTGCACCAAAAGTCCTTGGTAGATTTAAGCATACGCTAGCTTTACTCATAATCAGATAGACAAATCATTGATTATACAGTGGATTTCAAAAAGTATGAAACAACAAAACAGTTTATAAAATCGTTACCAAGTTCGTTATTTTGAGGGCTTAAATAAATATATTTTGAGTAAACCCTTAGCAATAGAATAACCAAGACAATTAACGGTTTACAACATTTGTTGTATATCAATATCTTGAATTAATAGTTGCTAACGAAATAACCGGATCCTTGGCTTTTAAAATAAAATACTGTCGACTGCTTAGCACACTATTTTGATCATATAACTGCCAAATGTTTTTATATAATATGAGAAATTATTGAGGAGAATTCAAATGTCTTCGTTTTTTGTGTCTTCCATCATGTCTCTATTTTTAAAAACTTTAGTAACTCAAAATTTAAAACTTAAAATAAAACCGTTGGATATGATCTACATCATTTTATCTATGCACGTATAAAAAATTTTGACATTTCAATTTTGTTTTGGTTGTCATCAAGAGTTTGTAAAAAACATACTAATGTGGATAATTTCTAGACGTTGATTTTTTAACTTATTGATTCACATAAAAACAAAATTAAAATATGATAATTTTTTATGAACACATAGAGAAAATAACATAGATCACATCTAACGGTTTTATTTTAATTTTTAAGTTTCAAAATTTTGAGTTATTAAAGTTTTTAAAAATGAAGGTATGGTGGATGCACAAAAAATGAAGACATTTGAACTACCAAAGAAATAATTAGAGAACTACTAACAAGAATTGTCCCTTTTTGGACTAAATAAATAAAACAATACCAAAGATATATAGAACTAGCCAAAGGCCTGACTTTGGCAATTGCTTTTTTGAGGCATGAAAAAAATGTATATTACAAACCCCTCTCTCTCTCTCTCTCTGTATATATATAGTGATGCTACGATGCTTTGGGAAATAAATAGGGTGTTTTACTTTCCGCTCATATTTTTATTTTCAAAATTCAAACAGTCGATCTGAATTTCTCAACATGATCTTTATATTGATATGTGCTTGGAGATCAAATTTTACATTTTTTAGAAATTTTTTACTATTCTTTTTAGAATTTTTGAAAATCAGTGTTTTTGTGAATTTATCATTATTTTTTATTTAATGAAAAACTGTGATTTTCAAAAATTCTAAAAAAATAGTAAAATTTCAAAAAAAATGTATTGAATTGGCTTTGTGAGCTCATGAAGCCCCTTTTGAGCTTAATTCAAAAATCTATTGAATTAGCTTCAAACGATGCATCCAAACTGTTGAAATCAATCTACTTCGCGAGTGATGCTTTTACATGTCAAATTTATAAATTTTTGAACTAATCTAATATAAAGTCAAGCAGTAAAAAAAAGATGGTTTATAAGTTAATTTTAATGTGTTCATTTTTCATCATTTTTTGACCGTTTGACTTTATATTAAATTAGTTTGAAAATTTATAAATTTGACATGTAAACTTATCACTCGTGAAGTAGATCGGTTTCAACGGTTTGGATTTGTCGTTTGAAGCTGAATTCGATAGATTTTAGAGACCGGAAGCATATTGTTAAAATACTAGAGAAAGCGCGTTAGCCGTACTCTCTCTCTCTCTATATATATATATAGAGAGAGAGGTTGGCTAATATCAAAACGTTTGTTCCTAGACCGTGGAACAAATGCTTTGGTTTTCACATTTTCAAAATCCAAATAGTCAATCCAAACCGTTCACACTCAATTTATCATAAAATGTACTTGGAGACTAAATTTTATATTTTATATTTTTTTTTACTATTTATTAAGCCAGTTTTAAAATGAAGCCAGTTTTTATTTTTTTTACTATTTATTGAGCCAGTTTTTTTTTACTTGGAGACTATTTTATTTAATTTCGAATTTATTTTTAATTTAAATTTTAAGTTCGGATTTATTTTTAATTTGCACTTAATTATCCTAAAAAATGTTAGGCGATGAACGAACATGAATCCATTAATATCATGGAGTACTGAAAGAAGAATGCAAGTGCATATCCAAAGCTGGCAATGATGGCTCGCGACATATTTGCCGTGCCCGTGTCAACCGTCCCTTCCGAATCATGTTTTAGTTTCTGCGAACATGATCTTCACCGATAAACGCAGTAAGTTGGGTGCACATGTTTTCGAGAGAATTGTGTGCTTGAAAGATTGGTGATGCTGAAACTCGCACGCAACATGAATCCACGGAAGCAACATCATCCGGTGTCGAAACTCAAGAAAGTGGTACCGAGTCCGAGGCTGAGGAGGATTCAGACGGTGAGCAAGACAACGAACTATGATATATGAACAACTTCTAGGTAAGTAGTGTCAGTATAAATTTCTAACCTCTTTTAAATTATAAATTTCTAAACATTTCAATTAGTTTTAAATTATTCATTTTAAAGAAAAATTACTAACAAAAAAAAAGTTAGAACTCCGCCTATGTTATTACATAGCCGGTCCCAAGCCCGGAACAAAGGAGGAGGGTAACTTTGAAATAATAAAAGTGTTGGAATGTCGTAAATTTTGGTTTATATTTTAATATAACAAAAATTGTTGAGTTGAAATAACAAACTTGTTGAATTGGGAAAAAAAAACTCAACCAGCGGCCAGAGGCAGAGGCACAACAGAGGCAGCAGATCAACCAAAAAAAAAGAAAAAAAAACTGGACCGGACCGGACCGTAGACCGTGGGAACCAAGGGCTAAAGACGGGTTTGGGCCAACCTCAAAAAATTGGACCCGTGTGACCCACCCCATTGAACCCGTGTGACATGTCCAACCCGTGGACCGTGGAACCCCCGGACCGCCCGGGTTTGGACCGGACCGGCCCCTTTTCAAAACCCTACTTCTAGGTATTTAATAATTATTAGGATCAGTATCCGGAATTTCTGGATTCGGATAATAAGCAGATTCGGAGCGGATATCCGTCCGGATATTCATATCAGTTTACAGCCCTAATGGTGAGAGAGAACAAAAAAAAGAACACACTAGTTGCCCTTTACAGTTGTTTCATAAAAAGTTTTAGTGTCAGTAAA
The DNA here is from genome assembly GCA_025461045.1 of Carex parvula. Lineage (NCBI taxonomy): Eukaryota > Viridiplantae > Streptophyta > Magnoliopsida > Poales > Cyperaceae > Carex > Carex parvula. The sequence goes on from JAJGRW010000427.1 coordinate 437,171, forward strand.
TTCAATAATAGTTAAAAATTCTTCAGATCTCCAAATGGAAAACAAATTATACCATGAGAAACAATGTTATATTTGTAACTTCATAAATTCTAATATCTTAATAACCTAAGTTGGAATAATTGATCTTTGTGGTTCATCTTTACAAAGTAATTACAGTGTAAAAAGATGAACCACCTTCACAAATCCATTTTTTTCAAGTTTCAAATTGAGGAAAAGTTATATCATCTGAAATTGTACGGACTTCGATTATTGTGAATGTAAGATTATCAAAATTGCTTACTGTAGTGGCGTGGTCAAGTTCTTTTTTTTTTTTTAAAGGCAGAAGCACATTTCATTACTGAAATTTTAAATACAAGAACCAGTTTTTCCAGCAAGGCTGGGCCACAACCTCCCAACATGAGGTATACTAATATCATAGCTAAGTATTAAGCAAGAAAGCAAGGATATAAACCACGTTAGTGAGATTGCCAATCTCCAAAAGTTTGCTAAAATTGCACTAACTAAGCCACATAATAAATGGCTAGGGATAGTCACTAAGTACAAAATGTGATAAGTGTGCATCTTCATTCCTGTGCTGGAGACCTAGGTGGTTGATAGACTACGATGTCCAGTGGCATATAGTGGGCCAGAGGCACTGCATCTTCAACTATTGGGAGCCATTCTTCAACTGATTCCTGAACTGTTTTCTTCTTGCGGTTACCTGACCAAAAAAGAGATAAAGATTTAATAAGGAGAATTAGAGGCCTTGCTGTCTGAATGGGGCAATTACTATAACAAATATTATTTCTATGTTTCCAGATCACCCAACATAAAGCACTAAATACAACTAAGAACCCAGTTCTCTGTAAGCCAGGTAATTTAACAGCAAATTCAATTATATCAGAAAATGAAGTCCATTGCGGCATATAATCTTGAGTTTTACCCAACCAAAACCATATTTGTTGTACTAAAGGACAAGTCAAAAAAAGGTGTGTAACCATTTCAGATTCAGGACAGAAGGAACAGTTGGATAAACCAGTCCAACCTTTAGTAGCAAGATTGTCTTTGGTAAGAATTTTATTGTGTTGAGTTAGCCACATGAATATCCTAATTTTTGGTGGCACTGGTAATGTCCACCACATAAGGGGTAAAACAGAAAAATCCCATCTACAATTGAGAAAATGATAAAGAGACTGAGTAGTGAACTTCCCTGATGTTTCCCATCTCCAATTCACTTTATCAGATGTTTGAGTGAATGAAGTGATACTGAGTATATGAAGGAGGCCCCCCCAATCATGAAGGTTAGCCCCTTATAATGTCCTTCTAAATTTCAGACTGGCCCCTTGGGAATGTATGACATCTGTTAACAGTATATGTTTTGTACTACATAGTTGATAGAGCTCAGGAAATCTAGTAGCTAAAGTACATTCTAAAAACCATATATCAGACCAAAACCTGACTGTAGAGTTAAATCTTGGTTCATAGGTAACACTAAGAGACCCTACAGATTCTAATTTTAATACATGAGACCATAAAGGGGAAAGGGACATGTGGTGACCATTGTAATACTTATGTATAATCATGGTTTTCCATATTCCTTAGAATGCAGGATTTTTGTATTTCCACCACCATTTCAGCATAAGGGCAATATTCATTTGATTAAGATCTAAAACTCCTAACTCCCCATACTGTTTGGCAATACAAATGGTCTCCCAATTCATTAGAGCATATTTAAATTTTTTATCTGATCCTTGCCACATAAATCTTCTTCTGATTTTATCTATTTTTTCAGCACTGTAGCTGGGATTCTAAATACTGATAGTGCATACAATGGTATAGAACTAAGTACTGAATTAAGGAGAGTAGTCCTACCACCTATAGATAATAGTTGGCTTTGCCAACTAGGTAATCTACTTTCTATTTTATCTATAAGGAAATTACAATCTATAACCATTAATTTGTGATTATGTAATGGTAACCCTAAATATTTAATAGGGAATTCTCCTAATTGACATCTAAATATAGTATGTAAGTCTAAATTGTCATGCAAATTAAGATGGTACATCTCATTTTTGTCATAATTCATTCTAATCCCAGATAAGGCCTCAAAGGCCATCATGCCCCACCATGCAGCCTCCACATTACTGTCCTGAGCTGCTAGGAACAGTATAGTGTCATCTGCATAGTGGCAGTTGGTGATAGCTTTATCATTAAAATATTCTGGTCCTAACCCTCTTATGACATTAGCCTGTCTACCCTTATTAAATAATTTACTAATTGTATCTGCAGCTAATATATACAAAAAAATGAGACAAGGGGTCTCCTTGTCTTACTCCTCTTTTACAGTAGCGTGGTCAAGTTCTCACTCGGTGAGTTTTGACATCCCAAAATTAATTAAACAATAAAAGTAATTTAGTTCAAATATGATTATCAGTAAGAATTTTTGAACTTTGCCCGAAGCCTCCTCATCTATTTTACATAGCTTTGTAATCTCATTCTAATGCAGCAATATAGGCAATTTATGTACTTTCTTATATCAAATGCAGCAATATTTGTAGGCTAATTATCACCTAGGGAATATTAAAAGCAAGATCTCAAAAGCTAATTTCTTAGTTAGGAACTCAACACCTCCTCCCCAACTCACATGAATTCGAATTCTCACCTAAAAAAAAAAGATGGAATTCAGATCAGGTAAGGTACCGGATGGTGTCAGGTTAGATTCAAGTCATTTAATTTAAGTTTGCACGACTCTTAAAGCGAACTTTCTATATTCCAAATAGGTCCAAAATACTTTTGCTCTACTTTAACTAACCTCACTGCATCAGATACCACAGGAGATCAAGGACTCAACTCACATAGGGCTGATTTTTTTTTTTTTGAAAGAACTCACATAGGGCTGATTAAACAAGATTGTGCATTCTTCCTCTTTGATACACTAGAAAATAGAGGAGAAGTATGTGTTTTCTAGTATTAAGTTTCTCCTGAGTTATTTGATTGATAGCTTTTCCAGGATATGTACTTGTTGTCTCCTACCTGTTTTCTCCTTAGCTCTCATCCTGCTTTGATTGCCTTCTTCTTGTCAAATACCAACTCCCCTATTACTCGCAAAATATGAAAGGATAACTACAAAATTGCAAGAACTAGCTTGAATGCATTAAAAGAGAAAAAAAAAAAAAAGAAGATTAAGGAACAAGTTACAGCTAAAAAGATAAGATAGTACATGTTTAATCATTCTAGTCTGACCCTGCCTCTCTTCCGTTCTTTCTAACTAAGGCCCGTTTGGACCATTTCCACAGCCCAACAATATAAAATGAAAATAGAGAAACCGAAGTAGTAAGCCCAAAAGCCAATCCAACAGCTATATTTGTAAACTTGTGACCCCACATTTAAACGAGTGCGTATTCTCTGAGATATCTCAACTTTTGCGTGACTGACGTGTACGGTGCCTATTCGGGGATAGCGCAGGGGCAGTATTATTTGTCCTTTGAGATTCGTGCAGAACATATTTGAACGATTGACATTTTCCAAAAAAAAAAAAAAATCGAAGTTTGAGATATCTCAGAGGATACGAATTCCATTTGAACGCCTCTTACCTTTCTCTCCAGCTCCACAGAGTTCAACTTTAGATCTAAATTCTAACACATCACTCAACGCCACTCCTCTGCAAGTGCTTTGACCGCCTCCTCTTCTCATCTCTTCAAGTACTTTCTCTCTCTCCTCCGACCACCTCCGTATAAGATTGTCAACTTAAGGTTATCACTTGAAACTCTTTTGAATGTTGGTCTTTAATCTGCTTTTTAGACCTTTTTAAATACTACTTACTACTTATTTTGAACAAACCTACAAATTTGTTGGGTGAAATTTTCAATTTTTTCAGATTTTTGACTTATATATAATCTTGTGGAGATAACCTTTGTTCGCAAAATCTCGTTGATATTTTATATAATAAATCAATAATGTTTAAATAGTGCGCATTTTCTATATTACATGTATTTGATGAATTGGATTACAAAATATTTATTTTTTCTTTTAGAACATGTTGGTTTATCACGAAATTATACGCAATGAGATTTTATGAGTATGCATGAGAATCTACAAATTAATTTTGAAAACTATCTCATAGATATACAGTGGAATGACTAGAATACCATTTCTAAGAGATTTGGAAAAAGAAAATTAACTCGCACCAAAGATTTTTTTTACCATCGATTTCAATCATGAACTGAGAAATCGATGGAAGTATCAGATTGATTTGAAAGAAAATATTTGCTGAACACATCATGGGTAGAGGCGGACCTAAAGCCATTCAAAGAATGGCTAAGTCACTTTTATGATTTTAAAATTTTAATTATGTGTACTAAAATTTAATTGAATTTTATTTTTTTAAAGATATTATATAATCTAGCTTTCCTTATAAATATCACAAGTTTACTTGTAGTCTAGTGGTACTTTTTGAAAATTTGGAGGCTGCCAAATTAAATTGTAGTCTAGTGGTTAGATCTCATTTTGTGTTGGTGGAAAACTTAAGTTCAATTTTCATCAATCACAATTTGTGCATTTTAATTTTTAGCCCTCTCTATCAAGATTTTCTAGTTCCGCTCCTGAATTGGTTATATTGTCTATTTACCAAATAAACTCATAAAAACCTATGAGGCTGTTTAGCAACAAGTAATTAAGCCTCCTTAAGGCTTAATCCGCTTCCTTTAGCTTCCTTAGTAGCTTAATTATGCCGAATACCGATTTCATAGCACGGATTAAGATCACCTCCTTTAGCTTGCTTTTGCCAGGATCTTAATCCTCTGTCCGGACCTTAAAGCACCTCTACCCATTCATTTAGCTTCATTAGCTTTCACTCACAGATTAAGACAACAAAACATTTGTTCCTTAGTGTTCCTTAAGCTCTTAAAATCTTGTTGCCGAATGGCCCCATATGGGATTGAATACGAATTCGGATCACCGACGGTATCATAAATCCACTGCTCATTAGAATTAGTAGATTCAGACCGATGTTTTAACCTGACACAAATCTTAAAGGGGACCCTTACAGTCTAATTAGGCACTGGATTGAGTTTGATCTGACTAAGAGTAAATATGAACCGTAAAGTAGTGGGTTCCACTTAACGATACTGGAGAGGATACTTGTTCATTGAGTACAGCCTGACGTGTGAACTTCACGTGCTTCCCCATGTCAATTTCACGTGCTATTTTTGGCCGTTTGTTAGAACAAAAATGCACGCACCTGACTAATAAGGCGATGGATGAAGGCATGAAGCTCGCTCTCCTTAGGTTCTCGTAGCATGGATCGCTATCAAGTCATCAATTGGAGAAACACTGTGGGAGAAACTGTTCGCTATGGGCCTTAAAATAGTAATAGGATGTGGCTGCACCATGGCAACAAAAAGGTGTTCACTGTTCAATGATTTTACAAAATTGCTACAGGATCCGTACGGAGCATATCTCTATGAATAGGAGAGGGATTATATGATCTAGAAAGTTCGATGGAATGTGTGATGTAAGTAGTTCGATCACCCGGCATTTGCTAAGTATTTCATTTGTCATCTTCTTCATTATTCAGAAATATAGAAGAAGAAAAAGTACATAAAGGGCCACTACAAAATGAACTATAAAATATAGGCACAGAGTGAAGGGACCTATGAATATTGCACAAATAATGTTCCACATACATAGCCGTACTCTCACGTGTCTGCGATACGTATTAAATTTACTCCGCCTGAATACAGTCTTAGATACGCCACGACACGTGACACGTGGTATGCTGACTAAAGTGACTCCCTGTCGTGACTCGTGAGTTCGTCTGAAGGTTGCGCACAATGCCAGGAAGCACAGGATACAACTTTAGAGCATCTACAACGGTGATTTTTTTTAAATTGCTAATTTGATGTGTTAATTGCTAATATAATTACTGGGATGTACCACAATTTTAAATTAGCAAATTTGCTTTAAAAACAATTCTTTAGAGTATCTACAACGGTGATTTCTTTTTAATTGTTAATCTGATGTGTTAATTGCTAATATAATTGCTGAGATGTATCACAGTTTTAAAATTAGCAAGTTTATTTTAAAAACAACTCTAATTAAATTTCTGGGATTGAGTGATTTAAAAATTATGAATCCCTTTAATTGCAAGACTCAGTGACGTGGCTCAAATTAATTGTTAAACATTTGCTGGAATTGAGATGCTCTTAGTCCGGACCCTCGTGGCACTAATGTAGCGAATGGCTGGATTTTTTTTATTTTTTTTATTATTTTTTTTTTTGATGGTTGGAGGCAATTTTTTTATTATTTTTGGACACTGTTCGTATGTTTGACCGTTACTTTTTTTAAATAAAAGCCTTGCTTAAAAATTCTCCAACTATACTAATGCTATCCAATTTTCTTATTAAGTAAATGATCCTTTTTAACAGTTGTTTTATTAATATTTTGACGATTATGTTGGTCATACGCAATCAGCTTTTATTAATTAAGCTCTAAATAAGATGATAACAAGTGTAAAAAGAAGATTTTACTTTTCACGGAATCTGAGGCCCTCTAATTAATGTTCAGAATTTTGGCGTACTTATTTCAGAAATTTGATTAATTTTCATTATCAGTTTATACCTTTTTTTCACGCTCAGCGTTTGTAAAATACAAAACTTGCGTTCATATATCATTTCTTTTTATGATCATTATGTGCTAAATTAATTCTGATCATACACACAAAACTTATTGCATCTTAATTAAGCTTTAGAGATAAACTAGCTAATCGTACATATTTTTATCCATGCAATGTAGCAGAAAATTGAAATTGAGGTGCTGACTTAAGTGGATATATATAGTGTAATTTTTTTTTTTTTAACGGAGAGAGCAGAATATATATTTTTTTAGATTTGTAGAAATCACACTTTTGGATAGTACAAAATCTTTAGATAAAGTGATTTTCTATCTAAAAATGATAAAAAAATGTAAAATTTAATCTCCAATTTCATATGGAGATCATGTCAAGCTGTTCGAATGGTTGGACTTTGAAAATCGAGATATATATATCTATTACACGGACTGCTCTATAATTATGCATATTACCATAACTTCACTAAATATTGCAAGTTTTATGCTAAAACGCTAAAATACTGATAGCGTGGGACTACTTTTGAATAAAAAAGGTTATGTTTGAATGTTAATACAATTTAAGAATGGTCTGTTTGAATTTTTCAAAAAATTTAATTAAAATTTGAATGGAAGGAGGTATTTACAATTATTTTAAAATACAAAAGAATATTTGCTTATTTTTAAAAATACAGAGCAAAATATGTTATTAGAAATATATGTGTAAATATGGCAGTTAGTAATAAAAGGTATACAAAATAATTACAGATGCATTAATAATGCTATGTGGATGCACCAGTGTTCTAAATAGCGCGCTATAGCGGCGCTATAGCGTTTTTGGACCCTAAACGCTAAGATATGGCATGAAAATACGCTAATTGCGCTACGGCCACTATAGCGCATAGCGTGTAGCGCGCTATGCATATTGGGCTTTTTTAGATAATTTATATGGGCTTAAATAAAGATCTATAAAATTTATTTTGTATAGAAAAAAAAATAGAATGAATCATGATGCTTAAGATATTTTGTATAGAAAAAGATCGATAGTTTATGATATTATTATGGATATTTCGAACCATGGACTTTTGTACTAGTTCAATATGAATATTATAATTTCTTAATTAATTTGGTGTTATTTATTGTTCTATGAAACTTTAGATAATGTTAATATATAGTACAAATATATAATATATTTTTTGTAAAAAAAAAAAAACGCTATTTGAAATAGCTTCCGCAATAACTACGCTATTCGCTATAGCTTTTTTTGTAGCCTTTCCGCTATGACGCTATAAACGCTATTTAAAACATTGGGATGCACTAATGAAAAGGTGAACATGAATGCATTGGTTAATGCGCGCATGCATTAATAATCATAATGTTGACCATGAAATTGATTATCCATGCAATATAAAATGTAAATAATTATGATTATTGTCATATTAGACCTCACCTCTTGCTTGAATAGCAAAAGATCTTGAATCTTTTATCTACCATATATTGGTGTCTCTTTTTTTTTTTTTTTGAAAAAAGGCATGAATGCCCGTTTCATATAAGAAACATAAATATTGGTGTCTCTCTTGGTGAATTCACATCACCTCAGGTTACCTGACTCAAGCAAATTAAGATCGGACGGCCCATTTAATATGACACGAATCTAAAAAACAGCCCCCTACAGTCTCAATAGGTCCCGGATTTGAGTTTGGTCCAGATAGAATTAATCTGGATCGGCCGTTGTAATTTGCTTGAGTCAGGTACCTGGGAGGATATCTGTCCCTCTTGGTAAGAACATAACTTGTTCGCCAAATATTGTAATGGGATTGAAATTGCGTGACATATATTAAAGAAAATATAAGTTACGAAATCTAGCTCTTAATCCTTTCACTCCTATCTCTAAAAAATATAACTCTCTGATATATTTATATATCCCTTATCATTTTTATTTTGAAATTTGGAAAGTAAAATAAAGTAAAATGATTCTAGTAGCAATTCCCAAGATTTGGGAAGATCACGAGACACTAATAAGAGCTGGGGCGGACCCAGAGTATTTCAGGGGGCAGCTGCCTCCTCTGAATTTTGAGTTTTAGTGGAGATTTATTGGTTTCAAATGACTCTGCCCCCTCTGAAATTTTTTTGCCCCCTTTTGGACTTTTAATTTGTAATTCGAGTTAAATTTAGAATTAAAATTGAAAAAAATCTGTTAAATTTTGATTGGTAATTAGAATTATAAGTAAAAGAATCAGAAATTACAAGTGAAAGCATTGAAAAGTATAAGTTAAAGCATTATTTTTTATCGAGTATTCAATTGATTAATAGATTTAAACCCGATTAGGTATTTAAACCCGATTCGATAATTTTTTGCCCCCCCTGACGAAAATCCTGGATCCGCCCCTGAATAAGAGGTGTTATTGCTACAAAAGAAGTCATAATTCGCTAACAAAATAAATTGGCTGGATTTTTTTTATCACTATTGCAATTAAGAGAGATAAAATATATATTTATCGTTCTCATTTACCAATTGCAATAAAGAGATTGAGGAGTTTGTGAAATTTTACTATATATGTTTCAAGGGAAATAGATATTTCCAATGACAATTACACAAATTAATACTTGCATACAAAACAAATTAGGTGACAAATAATTGGCCTATTTTATTACATGAAGGGAGCAATTAAAATTATGACTAGTTAAGACGATGAAAAAGAAAAATTATGACTAGTTGCTAGATTAATTCTCGAGGCTATATATAAATTAATTTCTCGCTTTCTCAAAGCCGCATGATTTTGCGAAGCTACTTATTAGTTTCTTCATCTTGATCAGCTACCAAAGGTTCCTGTTAAACATTCAGCAAAAATTCAGAACTTTAAAAATCTTCACGCTAGTTGCTGGTGCAAAAACGAAATAAAGAAAAGACGGTTTCCATGTAGCAAGGCCTTGTTCGGCTCGATGAGAAATCTCTCCAAATTCAAAGAAAAAACAGTATATTTGTTTGCAAAATTGAAGTACGTAGTTCTTTGAAAACACCTGCTTAAATTGTTGCATTAATTCACAAGAGATGATGGGAATAAAAGAAGTGGTGTTACCTTGTCAATATATAGGGATTTAGCACAAAAAAAAATGATGTAAATTTTCTAAGTTAAAGCAAATGTCGTATACATTTTTCTTGTTTAAAATGTTGATGGTGAGGTTCTTATCCAAAACTAAAAACAAAATAATTGTGGTTTGTGTAGTTTTTTCCCCATAACATCAATATATTACTAAATAGTTTAGTTTCACTTGGCTTTAATGATTGTGTGAATTTAAACGGTGCATTTAGAAATTTACCGAGTACTTCCTTGAAGAGGTCTTGCAGAACAAAATTGCTTCTCTAATGGCAATTTCTCTACCAGCATCATACAAGGGACTGCTGCAACCCGAATTCATTCTAAATGCGGTATCATTAATACTACTCGCTCTAGAGAAGGTACTGCTGCAACCCGATCTTGTTCTAATTAATGCGTCATCATTACTCGGTCTAGGGAAGGGACCACTGCACCCCGATTTTGTTCTAAATGCAGCATCATCACACGCTCTAGGGGACACTTGTCGCACCATCATTCCGAATTTCTTTACCTTCTTACAAAAATGCAGCAAAATTTTCAAGTACTTCCGCATAACAATCCTTTTTGAAGGCTTCCCGGATCCTTCAAAACAATTCAACTTATGTTTGATGGCTCTCATGACACTCCTATTATTTGAGGCTCGTGGAGTGTTCACCGGGCTATAGATAGGTGAAGAATGCGGCGCAATAAGGTGGTTTTGGTCTACACGGCCATATCGGGTCCTATGCATTTTCGAAGTATCGATCGGATTATGTGACTCAATCAAAACCGAGTCTTCGGGGATGGCATTGTTTTCATTCTCAATATTTTGTTGGTTAATTAGGTTTAGAGGCACAAGTGAGCCATTGCGGATCATATGGTCAGCAACAGACATGTCCGCGGACCCGAAGCCTTGTAAATCAAAGTGGAATGAAGATCTGTCGGTGCATTTTGATACTCTTGCTGAGTGATCTGCTTCAAGGTCAAGGGAGAAGCGAAGGCTGTCGAGGCTAGGAGAATTGACAAACATGGTCGGCTTTTTCGTGTCCATTAGCCAATTATCAGAAAAGCTTCCATTATTTGAGACGGGTTGGGTTTCTTCAATTTGTGTTTGTGTGTTTTGTGACGGTGAGCAAGTGTGTGAAGAGTGAGAGGACATGGCAGGGAGCAAGATACAAATATGGCTACATCAAGGAGAAAAAAACATGTACTGGATATTTATTCTCTGACCATGATGTGTGGGAGATGTTATTGACCACAGAGACTGAGGTCCCTTTTTTAAGAGAAATCCTATAATAGGGGGTTGCCCAATCACTTTTATTTTTATTTTCTTTTGCCAACTTTTCAGTAAATAAATAGTACTACAACATATGTTCATTGTTTCACACAAACACACCACAAAAAGTTTGATACATTATCTATGAAGAAATTAACCAGAGGTATATCATCTGATTTGTACTTAGCTAGGCACTAATTGGTCTCATAGCAATTTTGTCCTTTTGGTTAAGTATGATATTAGTAACATCATCTGATGTCACAAGGATTTATCAATAGGACATTTTATTTGATGGGTTTTTATTATAACTAATTTGCATGACATTGTGCTTCACTATTTTATAAATAATATGCATGAATAAAAAACCAGTGTATTTTTGGTAGCTTCTACGAATTTATGACAATAGAGTTGTTTTTAAATTCTTTCCGAAAACACATAACACGTGTTGAAAAAAAAATTGAGATATAGGTTATTAACTAAAATACAGTAATAGAAAGATGCATAGAAATTTTAATATAAAATCATACAATATAGTCATTTTATACACTGAATGAGGTGGATATATCTCACACAATGATAGAAATCGAAGTTACAAATGTCTATCAAAGTATTTAAGGTAAAAGAAGTACGTACCGCCAATATATATCAAGTTCAAATCTAATTAACAATAAATTTACGACTATGAGAACCTTACATTGTCATCTACTTTTAAACAGTAGAAATTTAATTACTGAATATCCATTTTTAGATGACTAGTTCATTTAAGTCAGACCCATTTTTTTTTATTGTCAATATATTAGTAATTAATCATTGATCTGACAATCACAAAAACTACACAAGGTCATATTTGCTATGATATGTTTTCTAAACATTTTTTATAATATTGTTGCTTGTTTGACCAGAATATTCCTTTGGTAGTATATTGACAATAAAAAAAGTTCATTATTTTATCCGAACAAATGTCTAATCAAAAATTTGATTTAGTCGGTCCTCATGAAAAGTTGCTAGCAATTAATGTTCTGTCTCAGCCTAGCGCTACAAAACAACCAAGAGAATTTGACGGGCATTATGTTGTACTTCTTAATTAAATTAATTAGCCATGTATTAAGGAACTATTAAACAATTCATTATTTTCTCTAAACAAGATTCTCTGTAATACGCTTCTGCTAAAAGTACCAAAAGTTTTGGTTTATTATATTAAATGTACATTTCGGCATTGACTTCCATTGGGTACTGTTAGATAGTAATGTTCTAACTTCTAACAAAGATAAACTGAACAGAGAACCAAGATAAACTGATTAATTCGGTTGCTTCAAACAAAGCCCAAAATTAAAGGCCCAACTGTCAGAATCCCAAATCATTTTTGTTCTTAATAAAATGGCTTTTTAGGTATAGGCCCTTATAATTATATTGGGCTATTTCTCGCCTCATTGCTCTCTTCTCCGACGAATGGCGCTCGCGATCTCTCCTCTTCCCGCCTTCCCTAAAACCCCCTATAAAAATTAAGAATAACAAAAGTCAGATATCCCACTGCTCGCACGTCTGTACCCTTTGATCTTTTCCTTCTTTCGATGCTAGTGTCGCTTTCACTTCTTCCGAAATCCTCCGTAAATCTCTCTATTTTTCGTCGCTTGCCTTCTAATGGCGCCGACAAAGGTTGTGACGGAGTACGCCAAATCGGGACGATCCACGTGCAAAGGCTGTGGCAAGGGTATCGGTTCGGGCTCACTCCGGATCGGATCTTCTGGCAAGGGTCTGCAAGGGTTCGATGTGACGAAATGGTACCATTTGGGTTGTTTTCCAGTCAAGTCGAACCCGATTGGATCAGTGGAGGATATAGTAGGTGTTGCTTCGCTAAAGGTGTGTATTATTTTTATTTTTTTGTGGTGATTTATGGTATGGTTAAATTAATGATAAATGATGGATTTATGGGTTGTTTGTCTAGAAAGCAGATAAGGAGGCTTTAAGGAACCTAGAAGCTGGTGCATCTTCTAATGGAGATAAAAAGGTTTTCCCCTTTGATTTCTCAAAGATTTTGTTTGTGTTTATCTATGTTTTTTGTTGTTACTAAATTAGGAGTGTGGTCGGTTTATTTTGGTTTTTGTTAGTAGCAATGTCATGAATCACAGTACTCTTTCAGTAGCAAAAAACTAACATAAATAATGAATTCATTGAGCTAACAATTACTAGCAAAAACTTTCTGTGCCATTAAAATTCTCCCTGTAGTTTAAAAAACTCACTGTGAAGTATTACTTTGCCATAGATTTGATGATTCAAATATATCCCATTTGGAGATTATTGTAAGGTTATAGTTTGACACCGATATTCTAATCTGAACTCTTTTGGTTACTAAGAAGAGGGATTGTGATGGTGCCAGCCAATCAGATGATTCCCCCATGAAGAAGAAGCAAAATGTGAGAGTATATTTCATTTCTAATTTTTTAGTGTTTATGAAGATACATATAAATTAAAATTGCCGTTTTGGTCCATTCTACAGTAATCATATTTTGTGCCAAAATTAATTTACCCAAGCTTTATTTTTCAATAAGAACCTTATATCTCTTTCTTTTTCTTATGTGAAGATTTCCATTTTTTTGTTTTTACTAGTACCAATCTGTTTATTTATTTCTAGGTATCTGCAGACACTGATGGCCAAGAAATTGAATTCTCTGATTCTGAAATCAAAGATAATTACAAGGTAGCACACTGATTATTTTTATGTGTGATATTGATTATTGACGATCTTCAATTGAACTTCAAATGGGCTTTTTTTTTTTTTGCTTTTTGTTTCTTTTCTGTTTGATTTTCTTGTTCTCACTTTGAACTGCATCAAGTCCTCGGCACCAACATTATAATATATTTCTTATATTGAACAGATTAATTTGCATGTTATCATTGTTTTCTGTTATTTTCTCTTATTTTTAGGATGCCACACTGTCACCAACATGGAAAGCCTTCCAGACCGTGATTTTCAATGTGAAGGTCAAATTTTTTTAAACTTATATTTTTGGAGTATCAAACATGTAGATTTCCATGTCACGCCATTCAAATAATTTTGTTAATAATTGAGAAATAGTTCAGATATATTGGAACAGAGTTTCAAATTGTTCCAAGCTAATATCTTTCCACTTTTGGCTCAAAAAATAAATATCAAACCTTGGAATTAGTGGCAAAAGTTTCCAGGTTTAATGGGATATGCTTTTCCTTAAAAATAATCTGATGGGGTGTTTTTAATTTGCAATATCACAAACCAAGGGGTGTTCATTGTAAACAATAACAGATGCATGTATTTGCAAAAAGCGGATATAAATAAGGTTAAGTTTTCGCATTTCTAACTCCCACTCTACTATGTCAGGGAGATGGGCTTCATGATTCAGCCAAAATAGCAGCTTTTGATTTTGATGGATGTCTCGCAAACACCAATGTCAGAAGGTATGCACTGTATTTTATTACGTTTTGGAAGAAAATTTTATGATTTTTATAATTCTTTACGTCTTTATGATAGGAATCCAATATTTTGCATTGCATCCGGATAATTGAGAAAATAGTTTTTTATTTTGCACCAGCTACTAGAAATTATATTCAATGAGCAATGAGACAAGTGCAGACCTTGATGTACAATTGCGGTGCCAAATTGTTTTTCTTATATTTTCCTTTTAACAACAAAAGTTGATAATATCTGTTATCCATCAATAAGTGCAAAATAATTGTCAGTAGTATGTTTCTCTGTAGAACTGGTGCCAATGCATGGTCTCTGATGTACCCAAATATCCCCAAGAAGTTAAAAGGATTGTATGAGGATGGCTACAAGCTGGTTAGTTTTATCTTCAGATTAACGTAATGTGTTTACCATATTTGCATATAGGTCCACAGCATTTCTCATGTTTGCAAACTAAGATTAATCGCTGTCTGATTGTGTGAATACCAACTTAAATGAGCAAGAGATGACTTAATTGCCCTGAATATCTTGTATGGATTCTCTGCCAAATGGGTTTTCAATTAGTCCTTGTAAATCTTGTGTAAGTTTGCAAATGTATACTTGGTCTACTTTGCAAATGATCCTGCTTACTGATGTCTCTCTTGGTTTTTCTTCTCTATTATTTATAACAACTTTTCTGTTTATGTTAGGTCATTTTTACAAATGAATCAAACATAGATAGATGGAAAAATAAGAGACAAGTTGCTGTTGACTCCAAAATAGGTCGGCTAGAAAACTTCATCAAGTGTGTTGAACTTCCAATTCAGGTCTCCTTGTTACCTTTTGGGCATGTTTCATTACGTGTTGAATCACTGAGCTAATTTCTATGATTTGAGAAAAAAAATAGTACTTTACAAATGTTTATTTGGATTTTGTTCTAGGTTTTCATAGCTTGTGGTATTGGCAATAAAGGCCAACAAAATGCAGATGCATTTCGGAAACCAAGTATAGGAATGTGGACATTACTGAAAGAACACTTCAATTCTGGAGTTGCCATTGACATGCATCAGTTATTATTCTCTCCTCTTTCTTATAGAGATTTTTATTAATTCTTCTGGAAAATTTCTGAAGTACTTTCAGGTTTTTGATGCCATATCTTCAATTTCAAATGATAATCGCTACCTGCATCAATTTTTTTTGTAGATCGTTTTATGTGGGAGATGCAGCTGGAAGGGCTGCTGATCATAGTGATGCAGACATAGAATTTGCAAAGGTATGATTTCTCCTTTCTTGTTTATGCTTTATTTCTAATTACTTGATGAAGAGATGCTTCCATTAGATTTAAAAAAAAAAAGGAGATGCTTCCATTAACTAGAAGGGGGAATAATATATTCAGAATTTTGTACCATATTATAAAAAGGAGGAGGGTTCCACTGCACCATTATTTGGTGCACCTAACGTGCACCCAAAATTCATATGGTGCATTTTCAAAGTTCAAATAGTCGATTCGAACCTTCCAACGTGTTCTTCATATTAAAATGTGCTTGGAGACCAAATTTTACATTTTTTGGAAATTTTTTACTATTTTTTCAGAATTTTTGAAAATACTAAACAATAATTTGATGAATAGTAAAAAATTCAGCAAATTTAGTATTTTCAAAAATTCTGAAAAAATAGTAAAAAATTTCCAAAAAATGTAAAATTTGGTCTCCAAGCACATTTTAATATGAAGAACACGTTGGAAGGTTCGAATCGACTATTTGAACTTTGAAAATGCACCATATGAGTTTTGGGTGCACGTTAGGTGCACCAAATAATGGTGCAGTGGAACCCTCCTCTATAAAAAGAGTGAGGCTATGGTACTATGCATATCGTAGATTGGTCCATACTACGGATCACTATTTTCGTTCTCAAAGTCCAAATAGTCGATCTGAACCGTTCAACATGAATAGCATATGAAAATATACTTGCCGACAAAATTTTACATTTTTTAGTTTTTAAATACTTTTTTAGTAGGTAGAAAATCACTACTTTTGAATGGTCTGGAATCTTTAGATTAAATGTTTTTTTACCTATCTTAAAAAATAGTAAAAAAGTTCAAAAAATATATAAAATTTTATCTAGAAGTACATTTTCATATGGTGGACTTCGAAAATGGAGATGTTGATCGATAGTACGGACCAATATGTGCTATGCATAGTACCGTAGCCTCACTCTTAGAAAATATGTTTTATAATGCTGTATAATTCAGTTTGTATCTCCCAAAGTGTACATGTACAACAAGATACAGCAGCCGTCATAGCGATAAAATATGATAGAGGACTTGTCCTCATTTATACCGGGTCATTTCATTTCAAATTCTTCGTTTGGTTCTAATTCTTATTTAATTGGTACCTTGCAGGCAATTGGATTGAAATTTTATGTCCCTGAAGAATATTTTGATGCCAATTGAATCCTCAAACTAGCTTCGTTCATAGCTCTTATAAGCTGATTTGTTTTCTGTAATTAGGCTGATACTTGACGAATGCTCACTTGTTAGAATTACTATTTTTTATATTTCCAGGTGAGTATTTACCCGTAGTTGTATATATTTCTATGCTGTATTTTGTTCGGGAATACTTGATGCAGTTCGGTAGATTGTTTGGAATCCAAACAATCCTTCAATTATTAACGAACTAATTCTAAACAACACTTGATGGCGGCTATTGGGGTAAAGATATGACAGCTATTTTTGCTTCATGCAGTGCATGAGTCATATACAGTGCTATTTTGATTCTAGTGCCTGTGCTGCAAGAATCAAAAACTGCTGTCAATATATTTACCTGGCTTTTGTTACCACGGGAGCATAATTGGGTCAATTTGAGCATCCGCTAGTGAGAGAGAGTTAAACTATGTTCTGTATGTTAAAAACTGCCCTTGTGTAATATAAGAGAGACTTATATTGGATGTTCTTAAGTAGGTCAGTCTATTGGCAAAAGCAATGCTATCTGTAGGGGAGGTCGCAAGTTGTAGGTTCGAAATCCGAATAGATATCTCTAGTGCATATTAAAAATAGCTGAGTGGCTTGATTTTTAACTTTATTTCAAAAAAAAAAAAAAAATTACATTAATTAATTAAAATTTCCCAGTTGTAGCGACTAAAAGAAATGACTGTAACACTTCTATTTAGGTTTCAACTCATTGCGAACGAATTAATTTAGACAATTTTGGTAATCTTAACGATTAACGCAAGTAGATTCACTATTTTAAATTCCCCTCCATTATATGGTTTACACATCATGCGAGCAAATTGATCCGATTTCGTGCATATATTAAAAATTTTGTTAAATAATTTCGAATATGCAAATTAATTATACGTGTTACAATTTATTTTAATTTGATAATCTTTACTGATTTAGACATTGCTTACGTTGACCACATATTGTCAACCTCTACTCTCAGGATATGTTTGGTTAGATTGAGAATAGACTATTTTGGAGTTAGACTATTCGGAATAGCTTATTCGGTATTTGGTTGTGTTAGAATAGTTAGAATAGTGAATTCAAACTTTTTGTCTTATTAGAATAGACTATTTATAAGAGTTTTGAGATTTGACTATTATAATAAGACAAACAATAGCTATTCTTAATTTGACAATTTTAGCTATTTTTGTTTTGCAACCAAACATACCCCATACGATGTGAGTGCAGAATTAAAATATGCTTGTTAATTGGTGCAAACTTCTTAAAACAATTAACTTGTCAAAACGATTGTTTATTATTTATTAATCCAGAAAAAAAAAATAGATAAAGGAGAAGTCTCTTCCGTACTTAAATTCACTTCTATGGAACCTTTTTTGAAAGAAAAGAACGAACTGTACTTAAAGCAAAAAAAAAAGAAAAAAGAAAAAAGAAAACAAAAGGAATGCTCTGTCAAATAATACTAAGTTAAAGATTAAAGACATTGTATCTTGTCAGGAAGAACTAGTGGACATTAATTTATTCCCCGACAAAGGAAATTCCCATCCATTAATTAATTGCAACTTGCAATGGCAAAAAGATACATAAAGCTATAAGAGATGGACACACTTAATTCACAGTATGTTGTAGAAATTTTGGCTCCTCTTAATTTTAGAATAATCAGAACATATGCCCCAACGCGAATTTATTATCATTAAAGCTAAACCCACCACCTAAATGCCGTTTCAAGTTAACACTTCTTAATTCTCTTTGTTTGTTCTCTTCTGACATGAGGAAGTACTAATTGTTTCCTACCAAGTACTAACATCCATTGCTGTATATCTTTTTTTTTTTTTTGAAACATTACTGTATATCTTAATATCAGTTTTTTTAATAATATAAAATATTTAGTTCCACTATGTATGTAATATAGTTTTCATGATATAGTTTTTTTTTTTTCCAGATCTTAGCGCAATATAGCGATAATCGGTATTTAAAATATTGCTTAGTATTTCAAGTGCTTAAGTACTGTAATCAGGCGGTTCAACTTCTTAAGTGCTTCTGTATAACTTTTTTTTTTTTTTTTTATAACTTCTCTTCTTGATAACTTTTTAAGTGACGTAACGATCTTTGTAACTTAGTACCTTTTCTTAAATAATAATAATAATCAACAAGTCAAAAGATGAAAAAACTATAATTTATCAGTTACAGCTAATTTGATTTGTTTATTTATTCTGCAGTCTCTTTATATAAAAAATTATTAAAATTTAAAGTGTCCATAGCACTTGTGAAGAAGATTTAGTTTTAGCAATTCAAATTTGATAAGTGAATTTTAAATTTTAAAATTTTAATGTGAAAGAGAAGTCATGTCACCTAGCACTAGCGGTCTAGCACTCTATTAAGTTATCTTCAATCTTAATTAATTAATTTGACCATAGATCGCCTTCTGGTTTAAATAAAGACTGAAAATATATATGATAGTAGAGTTGCTTTTTGAATATCAATGTATTTAAACATGGATCTAGAAAATATTGATTGTAATTATCAATAAAACAATTTAAAATTAATATTCAAAGCAAATGTTGGAAATAAAACTCTTGCAACATAAAATTTTAAAATAAAAACATGTTTACCCGGACGAGGGAATCATGTTCTAAAAGTGTATTCTCTTCCCAAGACTCCAATGAGTTGTGCTTCTATTTAGGAGTGTGTCCATGAGAGAAATTGATGGGAGGGTCCTTCATTTTTTATTTATTAAGAAAATTATGCATTTTACTACTTAAATAAATAATTTATGCATTTCACTTGGTCAAAGAAACGATCATCAATAGGACATTTGAAAGGATACATTGTAAAATGATAAATTATTGTGATAATAACTTAGAATTATGTACAAAACATTTTCTAAAAAAATTGAGCTTTTACAATTTTTGTCTTAAAAAATACATAAAATATTATATTAGGATAAGAGCTGGGCTATGGTGAGTTGTGAAGTAAGAGGTCATTTTTACTTCATGCTCATATTTTCATTCTGAAAATCTAAACAATCAATCCGAACGGCTCAACATGAACTCTATATTGAAATGTGTTTGGAGACTAAATTTTACATTTTTTGGAATTTTTTTACTATTTATTAAGCCACTTTGAAAATCGCTGATCCTGTGGTCCAGAAATTTTTACTGTTTTTTACTGTTCACAGTGGATCAGTGATTTCAAAGTGGCTTAATAAATAGTAAAAAAATTCAAAAAAATGTAAAATTTAGTCTCCATACACATTTCAATATAGAGTTCATGTTGAGCCATTCGGATTGATTGTTTAGATTTTCAAAATGAAAATATGACACCATAGTCTATCTCCTAAAAATGAAAACTCTAAATTTTCAAGGCTCCAATGGGAAGGGGTTATGAAAGTAACGGTTCATTCTCAAAAGTTATGGTCGCTTTAGATGGCACCGTTCATTTCCTCCGGACATTCTTCTTTTGTTATCTTCAAATGGAATTTTCGACAATTATTTTACCTTATCCACTCGGAGGAACAAGGAACATAGCGTCACTCGGAGTGTTTATTCAGCTGTATTTTGTTTTCTCATCCAAATGGCACACTCTGGCGAGGTAATTTATTATGCCATCTTATAAGTTGGTTTTACCTTTATTTCCAATTTATTTATGCTTTGTGTCGTCAACGACATTTTCATGTATACCCTTTAAATTTTTTGAAATTACGTATCTACTCCTCTAATATTTATAATATCATATTTACCCTTCGAAATTTCAACAACTCACAAATTTATTCAATTTATTGCCACTTCTATTGAAACTCATTTTAAATTTATAGAATACCCATTTTACCTTTTTATTTGAAAATAAAAAATATGAAGCATGTTTATGAGAAATGTTCAGTTTTCTAATTAGCCGGTTGTGATGCAAATGGTTTATTTTCTTACTTGTGACGCACACACAAGTGTATGACTAAATGCCACTGTGCATGCATTACAAGTAGAGAAATAAATCATTTGTTCTTGGAAACAAACCTATTAAAATATTGAACATTTTTCTTACACAGACTATATATCTTTATTTTCAATAAAGGATAAAATGAGAACTTTAAATTTAAAAGGAGTTTTAATAGAATATGTAATAAATTGGGATAATTTGTGGTTTTGAAAATTAGAAGGGTAAATATAATATTATGAATTTTAGAGAGGGAAATACTCAATTTCCATTTTTTTGAAGGGTATACATGAAATTCCTTCTTTAATTTTAGGAGGAGAACCAAAGAATACATAACTTCTAAAAATTACAATTTAATGGTCACAAATGTAACTTTTTTAATTTATAGCCCTCTCTGATCCTCCCTCCCTTCTGACTCTGCGTGCCGAAATTTTTTTAGTTAGCACAGTAAAAAATCGAAATTAAATGATTATCATCCTCTTCATGGCTTTTTCAATACAACCACCGACGCAGACCCAGTTCGCGCACCAAAATGGATTGGTGCGCGGACGGAGCTGGTGCACCAAATTGATTATTTTATTATTTTTTTGGTTTTTTTTTTTGTGCGCGGACTGAGCTGGCGCACCAATGTTTTAATTTTTTTAGTTTTGTTCTAAATTGTTTGAAATTTTTGAACTAATTTTTTTTTCTGTTCTATTCTATTTTATTCTGTGGTATTTATAAATATAAGTACACATAACATTTGACGGTGAAATTGTAGAAAATAAAACGCACTTGTTTAACAAATAAAATTTTGGACTAAATTTAAACTAAAAATTACTACAACAAATTATATGTACAATCTGAGCAGCGTTTTGTACTAAGTAAGTTGGTGCACAAATTACTACAAATTACATGCACAATTCGATCAACGTTTTGTACTACAAATTATACGCAGAACAGAAAAAAAAAAATTTAGTCCAAAAATTTCAAACAATTCAGAACAGAACTAAAAAAAAAATATATTGGTGCTCCAGCTCAGTCCGCGCACCAAAAAATAAAAAAACAAAAAAATAATAAAATAATCAATTTGATGCGCCAGCTCAGTCAGCGCACCAACTTGATGCGCCTCCCGAGTTTATAATTTTGATGCACGAACTAGATCTGCATGGGTGGTACTATTGAAAAAACCACGAGGAGGATGGTAATCATTTAATTTCGATTTTTACTGTGGTAACTAAAAAAATTTCGGCTCTGCGTGCCACATGTAAGTTCTTGTTTACCAAGAGACATCTCAAGTGTCAATTACGTATGAAATATTATATCAGGTATTAACCCTCTATAATTTAATTTTCTCAAGGGATAACATAACTCTTTACTATATAATATTCTCATAAGAAAAGTGGAAAGATTATTATTCTTAGCAGAGGAAGCACCAAATTAGCTCCAGATGCTCCCTGAATCCAAATCTGGTACGATTGGCTCTCAACAGTTCGATTTTGTAATCAAATATTTCATTAATTAATTCTGTTCATGCAAAAGTTACCACAAATCAAGGACCACTACCTTATCATGTCAGTAGGCACATAGATCCCAAGCTAGCTTTACAACATATTCTTTCCCAGGTTTTGCACCAACCCACAAGTCTAATCAGACACGGATCTACATGGAGTGAATGAGGTCAATTGACCCTCATTTATTTTCAAAATTTATATGCTTATACATGATTTTCTATATAGTTTACAGTTAAATGCTATGAGTATTGTAAAATTAATTCACACACATGAAATTTTAGATGATTGATCTCCAATGTGTATTTGACCCCTAAAACTCGAAAGTCTGACTCCACCCAGAGTCTAATGAAACAAAGGCCATCAGCTGCCTATAAAATTCAAGCATCTCTTAGTGACCATTAATTCCCTTCACTCTCATGCAACAACTAGCAAGATTTCAGTAATAGCACCTATTAATTCTCCATTCCATTACAACATATCTCACAAGAGAATGCACAACAAACACTGCATCAGGATTGACGTGACATTGTCGCCAAGTACTGTTCTACCAGAATTCGTCCGTAAACCAAGAAACGAAGAGCAGTTTATAATCTGTAGATATATTAGAGATTTGTGGCAGTTTGCCAAAGAAGATAAACATGGAGTTGCATTCTCACTGAAAGTGGGCCTTGCCATGATTATAGTATCGCTTCTCATACTAATCAGCCAGCCGTATGAAGTTTTCGGTTCAAACATCATCTATGCTATTCTCACGGTGGCTGTCATGTTCGAGTACACAGTAGGTTTGTACATATTAAAATTACTAATACTTGTTCATTTCCTCATTATTCAAGTATTCAACTACTAACAAGTAATTTGTTCGTCTTCTGTTGTTTAGGTGCCACACTTAATAGAGGATTTAACCGTGCTGCGGGAACCTTGGTTGCAGGAATTTGCGCTCTTATGGTGATCCAAATAATTCTAGTTTCTGCGCATGCCGCAGAGCCGTACATCATTGGTGCCA
Source organism: Carex parvula (assembly GCA_025461045.1). Taxonomy (NCBI): domain Eukaryota; kingdom Viridiplantae; phylum Streptophyta; class Magnoliopsida; order Poales; family Cyperaceae; genus Carex; species Carex parvula. The sequence goes on from JAJGRW010000427.1 coordinate 460,408, forward strand.
GCATTTTTCTTGTTGGTATGTAATGGATATTTTTATGATTCTCATATCATACCGGGGAGACGGGTGACTGAGATGTTATTCCCTCTAAAACCATATTTAGTTAATCATGAATGAAAGTAAAAATAAAAACAGAACAAAAAGAAAGCAGAAATAGAGGGAGATCAGTACGTAAATTGGGTTGGGTGCTGATTGGTTTTGACTATTGATACTGGTATAAATTCTAATTGGTAGAATATGGAACTGGAGAAAATAATTCTTGTGTTTATGAATATATTCCTCTATACAATAAGAAATTAAGAATCATAGATTTTGTCAAACAAGAAAGCAAAAAGATATAGAAAAAGGAATCATTACATGCATGCTTGCTCTGTTATGTTTAATCAGTATGGAATGGTACAATATATAAAAACTAATACTGATCTAATATGTATAAACACTTTGATGAGTTCCTAAATTATTCATGAACATGCAGCTGTTGTGACATCCTTTATGAAGATATGGCCACCCCTGGTTCCCTACGAACACTGTTTTAGGGTCACCCTTTTTACCTACTGTCTTATCATAATCTCGGCTTACCGAAATAGCAACCCGGTTTTCACAGCACTGACACGTCTGTACTGCATCGCGATTGGTGCTTCCATTGCCGTCATCATGAATGTGCTTGTTTGCCCAATATGGGCTGGTGAGCAACTCCACATTGAGTTCGTTGCTAGTTTTAACGCTGTCGCTGAATCGCTTGAAGGTATTCTACCAAATATTAGCATGTCCTTACACTTATGTATAAAAATATCTTTCTTATGTAAAATGAAAAGAATAAGAATAAGGCTATGGTACTATTCATAATATGGACCGATATGGATGGATATTTTCATTTTCAAAGTTCAAATAGTCAATTTGAACTGTTCAACACGATAAAAATGTACTTGCAGATTAAACTTTACATTTTTTTAAATTTATTTACTAACTTTTTAGATAGGTAGAAATCACTATTTTTGAATGGTCTAGAATTTTTTGGATCAGATGATTTTCTATATATCTAAAAAAATTAGTAAAAAAATTGTAAGAAATTGTAAAATTTGATAAACATGTACATTTTCATACGGAGATCATGTTCAATGGTTCAGATCGACTATTTAAACTTTGAAAATGAAGATATTGATCCATAGTACGGACCAATCCGCCCAATGCATAGTACCATATATAGCCTCACTCAAAGAATAAAATATAGAGGAAAAAGGAACTGTCAAGTAGTTTCTCCTATTGAGCAGTGATATTCCTTCATGCCTCATGCTTTTCCCAATCAATCACTTATTAGTCTAAGAGAGCAGGCGTACATTGGTCTTACTCCCTGGCCTAAAAATTCAACAAGTGAAACATTTCAGAGCTCCCCTGGATATATTAAAAAATAAGCTGAAACGTTTACTGGCACACTAAAACCGACGAACTTTCAAGAAAACAAAATTCTCCGAAATATGAAATTCCCTGAAAAGCTTTTTATGAACTAGCTAAGTTCGCTTATCTTTGCTGTAGAATGTGTGAAGAAATATATAGACGCCAACTGCTCAGGGCATATTGGGTTCCCACAATTTATCACCGACGAGCCTTCATTTCAAAAATGCAAAGAAACTATGAACTCATCAGCAAGAATTGATTTCCTGGTGAGCCATACACAACCAGTGATCAATGTTGTTTGAATTACACACCTTACTTGACTTATTAGCCATGCTATTTTCCAACTTTTGTAGGCAAACTCCGCAAAATGGGAGCCGCCTCATGGGAGGTTTCGACTCTTCTATCCATGGCCGCAATATGTCAAAGTTGGTTCTGTACTACGCCATTGTGCCTATGAGGTTATGGCTCTGCATGGATGCATTCACTCAAAGATTCAGGTTTTTGTTACATGAAAACAATAAACCAATTTACAAAAGAGTGGGGTTCAAATACGTGATGTCTTTCATGCCTCATTCGTGGCTCATGTTCTAATCTTCGCTTTCAAACTCTAAACAGTCAATCCAAACTGCTCAACATAATCTCTATATTAAAATGTGCTTGGAGAATCAATTTTATATTTTTAAAAACTTTTTACTATTTTTTTAGATAGGTACAAAATCATTATTTTTCAGATGACTGTAGACCATCCAAAAATAGTGATTTTGTTCCTATCTAAAAACATAGTAAAAAAGTTTCAAAAATATTAAATTTGGTCTCAAGCACATTTTAATATGAAGATCACATTGAGCAGTTTGAACCAACTATTTGAAGTTTGAAAACGGAGATAAGAACGTGAGGCACGAATGAGGCATTTGAACCCTGCTCTACTAAAAATACAGATTACAGAAACCCTACTTGGATCACAAAGTTGATGATGTTTATTTCTTCATTTTCCAGGAAATTTATTGCACGAAATTGGTCGCAGAACCAGAAATTAGCGAGGCAGCATCTCGAGCCACCGAGCTGCTTTGCCAATTGGCAAATAACCTAAGGGAAATGAAGCATAATCCTGTTGAAACAATAAACATATTAAAATCTGTTCACAGCTCTATATATCGGTTGCAACAATCTGGAGCTTTCAACTCAATCCAATTTACAACCTTGAGAAACAGCTTTCCACTAAATCTCACGGATTATCACACCATGCCCAAAACTAATGCTTGCACAAATGCATTATTGAAAGAGGCAAGAAGGTTGAATTCGTGGCCATCAATCAATTCTCACCGAATGGAAGATGCACGAAAAATTGATCGGGGCAAAATTTTGAGGTGGACAGAAACAGAATATCCAAATAGCATGGAGGCATTGTCATCCCGCATGTTTGTTTCATTACTAATCGAGTTTGTTGTGAAGCTTGATCACTTGGTTGATGCTGTTGATGAGCTCATCAAGCTGGCCAAGTTTGATGAGCATGTTGTGTAGATACAAAAAAAGATGGGCACCAGCTTTTCATGTATAAAATATTTTGATCAAGCAAAACAAAAAAAGACTCTGGTAACCTTTACGTATAGGTCAATTATCTTGTATGCATATCTAGAAAAACTCATAGTTTGGTTGTACAATACCTGCCAGACTCCCTCATTCTGAATTGAAAAGAGCTCTACTGTGAAATTATCCCTGATAAGTTGTGTGATTTTCTCAAAGATGATCGTTTCTTCTTTGTTGGAGTTGGGATTAAAGAGGATGTAGAGAAGCTTGACTGGGGGAAACTTTTTAATGCTGAGAGAAGGCGGCTTTGTGTTTTCTGAAAGATAGCCGTTTTTTTTAATTGTGGATTTTAACGCATCAAAGTGTGCTAAATTTGAAATAACTAATGTCTGTCAAATACAACTGATTTAATGATTTTTCAGAATACCCTGGCTACGACCCTAGATTAACCTCTTAACTGGGTTGGTACGTCGGACTCTGGTAACCTTCACGTATAGGTCAATTATCTTGTATGCATATCTAGAAAAACTCATAGTTTGGTTGTACAATACCTGCCAGACTCCCTCATTCTAAATTGAAAAGAGCTGGAACCAGATTTGTGCTAAACTAGTCGGCATGCTAATTTTAGCCTCAATTTGAAAGTCATACTGACCCTGATCCAATCCCAAACTCTGACATATACTCAATTTAAGACCCACATAATCAGTACCTGGCAATACCAGAATCACAATAACAGGTCCGATACTATAATAAACCCCCCATTAGGTACTGTTAAAACATCCCCACCAGTATAAATGGATATCATAAGAGCCATTTTCAATCCAATACACAATAAACCTAAAATTAAAAATTAACCTACTGAAAATTAAAAAAAAAAAGAAAAAACTTACGGATCAGAGATTGTTATCCAGGAGAGAGAATGGGTGGAGTGTGAAATAAATTTCTCTTTCCTGGACGGGATTATAAAAGAAAGGGACCGCAGGGGCATTGTGCAGCCCTGGAACTGCTCCGGCATTGTTAGACAAACGAACAAAAATTTCAGATTAAACGACATTTAAAACAAAAACAATTAAACAACTTCAAAAACAAAACCCTAACCAAAAAAATAAATATTTCTGATAAAAAAAATTGGGGCCGCTCCAGCATTGTGCAGCCCCATTTCAGGGTCCGCATCGGTATTATGCGGTCTCCAGTAAAAGGGGCCGCACAATGCCAGTGCGGCCATGGTACATTTCGAAATTTTCAAAAACGGTGGTTTTTTTATTTATTTTTTTGTAAGTTGTCCTATAAATAAAAATTTCGGTTAAAGAGAGAGGGTTTGTCAAATTTGTTGCTTGAGTCATGGTAGGAAAATTGAAGAAATAGAGAAATGTATCTGATTAATGGAACAAAATATTGGATGTTTTGATTTTTGAATTTAAGGACGTCATCACATGCAGCTAAAATGAAGAAAACCCAAGTACTGACGAGAAGTTTTCGACTTATTCCCAATTAAGTTTCACTAAAAAGGGAGAAAAATGAATCGATTAATTAACTTATGGCCAACTTTTGCTTTATTTCAACTTCAGTATTTTGTGAAAAACTTCTTTGACATGACAAAATGACTTAATTAATCACTGTCTTAAGTGAACAAAATAGCATAATCAGCTTGAACATACCTGGGCTAAGATATTGTAGGACACCAGTCGAAATTTATATCATGATTTAAATTGGAAGCAAAGAAATTTAATCTCATAATAGTATTTCATATCTGAAGCAAAAATGTAGTACATGATATTATTGGTACAACGTATCACCTTAATCTAACCGTAATAAAAAAGAAAAGAAAAGAACTAAAGTGTGGCTGCCCGGTGATGACCAACTAGTGCTGTATCAAGATCAGGATGCCTCGGCCTTTTTAACCAAAAAAAAGAAAAGAAAGAATGAGCTATATCAAGGATTGGTAGATTTCACCAATTTGAGACCTGGCCTTGCAAAATGTCTAATTGGCAAATCACCAAACTGGTAAGGCACAAACAGAACAAAGAGATTTCTTTGGAACACTGTTCACGAATAAGAAAACAAATGACCAGAGGTGTTTTTCAAGAACTTAATTTAACAGAAAAACCCATCAAGAGATTGTTAAACTGAGTTTTTCAATAACACTATTCACGAATGAGGATTTCAGCAAATTCGTTTTCAACTTATGTCAATTTCATTAAATAATATATATATTACCAATCAACAATCATTAAGTTTCATTAAAGATATTATTAGAATTATTTAAAAAGGAGTTAACCAGTAATTAATACTCAATAGGGTAACTTTTTTTTAAGGTTATGGCGTGGTGACTCTTTATTAAAAAAAATGGAAATTTTACAAATTATTTTTTTCTAAAAAGTCAAACAAATTAAATATATACCTTCTTATCATATTTCTTGATAAAATGTCCCTTTCCTTCTTCTCCCTGGAGCTCCAGGTTACTCTCCCTCCCTCTCCCTCTAGATTAATTATATTTGTCTTCGACTAATAATAAAATTAGTTGAGTCACAGATTAGTTCTAATTTGATTAATGAACTTAAAGTTTAATCATATTAGAAAAGAAAAGAAATGAGCTATATCAAAATTGGTACATTTCACCAATTTGAGACCTGGCCTTGCAAAACAACTAATTGGGAAACCATCAAACTGGAACAGAATAAAGAGATTTCTTTGGAACACTGTTCATGAATGAGAAAAAAAAAATGACCAGAGGTGTTTTTCAAGAACTCAGTTTAACGAGATCATGACCACCGTTACCAGTTTAACAATCGATGAGAAAAAAAAATGACCAGAGGTGAACAAATCGGGGAAAAATGAAATGAGAAAATTTTCGTTTTTTAGGGGAGAGAGAGCGCCATTGTCTCTTCAATTTTAATTCTAACCGGATATAGTGTGTAGGATGTGTGGCTGTACATATGGTGAGTCCTATTTTAACGAAATTTAAACTTCTATATAAAAAAGAGATATATTTAATTAAAAGATGACAGATTATGTAATTAGAGAGCTGAGATTAAATCTGAAATTGCATCTTTCAATCATAAGTGTCGGCGGATAAGACACCTAACGTGCTTAATAATGGAATGGAGATTCTGATATTGGAACAATGAATTATCCCTAGGCCTTGAAAGGGTTCTGGCCAGGCTACTCTCTTGGGCCTCAGTTTTTTCTGCTATTGTGTCGGGCCTAAATTCTAAAATCAACAGCAGTTGGTTTCTGAGTTTTAGGCCCATCATTTCTCTAAACTAGTTAAAAAAAAAATAATGGCAGCGTCGGATCTAAAGTCAAATCATTATTCTTATTTTCTTTTTAATTTTAATCACGTAAATTAAAATTTAATTAATTTTTTCTTAATATCTTTATATAATTAAGTTCATATAATAAAAATGTTTTTTTTTATTTATAATAAAAATGTTAAATGTATAACTGTAGTTAGAGTTTGATGGTTATAAACACTTTGGTTCAAATTTCTGTAACGTGATCCCGTATTCCCATGTAAACGTGTAAACGTGTAAGATTAAAGAACAATATTACCATGATCACATGCGGCAGAAACTGTGTGACCACATTCTGCCTGTATGTTTTAGAAACAGGATTGTAGGCGAATATTGCAAAATTAAAGTTCCATACATGATTTACGAATTTTTCTTATATCAAACATATTTAAAAAAATTCTGAAAAACAGAATTAGTAGGTCGATATCACCGTTCCACAACCCACATTTTGCTACTACCGAGACTGAGCGGTGCATATGCACTCTCTCGTTAATTTGTCACCTCGGCTTCTCCGCATTTGCTCTCGAGCAGATTATCATTTATATTTTCATTCGCCTTCTCGGCTTCTCCGCTTTCTTTCCACATTATATGTGTGTGTGTGTGAAGAGAGCTTTGACAGCCTCTGCCATTAAGTTTTTCAAAACAAGAGAGAGATGGGGATCTTCTACGACAAACCAACTCAACCTACATCGTTAGAGCCGTCAACAACGAGATCATGACCACCGTTACCGACTCTGGCGACGTAGTTTCTGACTGGATCGACAACATCCTCCGCATCCACCACCGTCGCCTCGACCGCCTAATAGTCGGCCTCGATGTCGAGTACTGGCGTCCCATTAACTTAGATGGCACCTATGGGTGGAATGCCGTTGCCTTGCTCCAACTCTGTGTTGGCCGCCGCTGCATCATCTTTCAACTCCGCTACAGTGATTTTATTCCTGATAAGTTGCTTGACTTTCTCAAAGATGATCGTTTCAAATTTGTTGGAGTTGGGATTAATTCAGATGCAGAGAAGCTTAAGCAAAGGTACGTAACCTTTTGTACTCGGCTGTAATTATGGGCCTACAAGAATGAGACAGCATCCCTCAAGTATCTGCGAGGGATACTATTGGTATATCCTCGCGGATACTCCTGTCGCTAATAGAAAAAACATCTTTCTGTCGGTATATCCTCGCGGATAGTCACTTTTTACTCTCGCGGATACTGTCTCAGTTTTGTAGTAGAGTGAAGGTGTATCTATGTTCTCTGTAAGATGGTCATTTTCTGATTTTGTGGTTTTAACGCAAAGAATTTTACTAAAATTGAATTATATAATACTTTAGTCCTTCAAATATAGTTGATTTAATGGAGGGGTTTTTTGAGTAAATTTTAATTGAAGTTTTACTGAAGATTTATCTGAGTGTTATGAATGGCAGACAACTTAACATATCAATATATATTGTACATGGTTAGTAACTTAATGCATTTCTAATAGCATGGTAAGAATCATCTTCATTTGTTAACTGTTTATCCTGATGTTAAGACTCAAACTGCGGTAAAATAGATATGGTATAGAGGTTGGACACATAGTGGATCTCCGACACCTTGCGGCCGAGCACTTGGAGAGGCCGGCAATCAAGCAGTGGGGGCTGAAGAAACTAGCGTACAAGATCATGTGGGTGCAAATACAGAAGCCAAAGATGATCATACTTGGCAACTGGGGGGAGCGCGTGCTGTCAAAAAAGCAGATCGAGTATGGGACTATCGACGCATTTGTGTCGTTTGAAATTGGGCGGATGATTTATGCCGGAGAAATCTGATCTGGGAAGGATGGAGCTGTGTTTTGCAGTTAGGGTTTCTCATTATTTGATGGACCTGAGCTCTGTGTTTCTGTTTGGTGAAAATGATAAAATAGTTATGGATGTTGGTAGTAATTTTGTAGTACCATGCATACCAATATATTTTTTTGAAATAAAAAGATGAAGGTTTATCCTTTTAACTTTCATTTAATATTCATATATATAAATGACTCTCTTATCGAAGTTTCGCCCTTTTGAAGATAAAAATTAATGCAGTAAATTGCACTGTCAAAATTGTTGATAATTAAATTATATGCATGCAAGAAGAGTTAATGATTTGTTAAATTTTTGTTTGGTCCATTGTATCTAACAATTTACAGTTTAAGCTTTCTAAATCTGTGACAAACCTCCAGTATTACCAATACTTAACAACAAATTATGAGAAGGAACCGTCTCTATACTCCAATAATATATACCCAGTTAACAAATCAGCAAGCTAATTACCAATAATATAAAAAAAAAAAGTAAATCGGCGTTCTGAATTCATAATGAATTCCTTATGAACCAAAAGAGGAACTAAAATCTGCAAACTCTAAAAACTACTATTAACAATATACCAAATTTTTTAAAATTTTAATAATGTCAAGCACTCAATCCGGAAAATAGTTAAATTCAACGGACCAATCAAATTAACTAGCTTAAAAATTCAGATAAATTGACACCAAGCATTTTTGTGAGTTCAAATATAAATTAGCTTCACTCAAAAAGTAAGAGCAATGGTGGTATATGTGCTTCGACAAACTAAACTATAAAACCTATCAATGAAAAATTAATTTAAACTATTTAAACCGATCTATTTCACTAGAATTGCGTTAACATGCTAAATTTATTCTGTAAATAAACATTCTTTATACCTTTTTTCTAATATATATTTGTTGATCGCAATTCGCCGTCAACCATATAAAAAACATGTTAAATTTCTAAATATTTTATTTTATTTATAATATATTCAACCAGTCAAAAATGATGAAAAATAAATACATTAGAAATAATTTATGAATGATATTTTATCGTTTGATTTTACACTAAATTAATTTCTAAATTTCACATGTAATTAAATACATCGCTCATGAAATAATTTAGTTTTAACGGTTTGAAGTCATCGACCGAAACTAATTCGATTAGTTATTAACCTCACCAAACACAATTCTAAGCTTAAAAACATATATATTTGCTTCACTCAAAAACTAGTGCAAAAAAAAAAAGACTTTGCATCAAACATAAAACTTCTCAATTTATTGGAATGATTCTTTCTGTTTGGCATACCTTAATTAACGGTATCCATCTCAATCTGAACACCACAATCTCTCTTTCTATCGAATTGAGCTCAGATGCGATTCTTTTAATTTATTTTTGATCAAAATACTAATATGTATTAATTAAATTATTTGAGAAGTGATTACCGTACTTTTTATATATGCATCTCAAATGTATTTATATTTCAAAACAAAGTATTTAACTTAAATTTTGTTAATGCATGTACTGATAGAGTATAGTTAAATTAGATTAGGAGGAGCTGTAAATATTTTGACACTTTTTTTTCAATACAAAATTTAAAGGATGACCTTTAACCTTGAAAAAAAAAAAAAGATTTTGAGGAGAATATCCAAAGATCATGGAAGCATTGTCAGTGTCATTCTGCATGTTTGTTTCATTGCCAATCCAGTTTTGTTGGAGGCTTAATCACTTGGTTGATGACACAACAACAAAGTAGGCACTTATCGCGAGGGAACTCCGTCGCGAAAAGAAAAAGCACAGTTATGACGGTACTCTGTCGCGAAAAGTCACTTTTTACCTTCACAACTGTGCTTTTTCTTTTCGCGACGGAGTTCCCTCGCGATAAGTGCCTACTTGTTGTTGTGTGAGCTCTTCAAGTTGGGTTCGAGGAGCATGTTGTGTTCACACAAAAAAGACGGGCACCAGATTTTCATGTATATAATTAATATTATGATCAATCAAAACAATATGCCGTTTTAATTTTTCTCTTTCGCTCTAGATATATATAAGAATGTATATTTTTTTTTTTTTTTGCATCTATAGTCTCTTGCTTCGAGGTCATAACATTTACTTAAGGCCACTAGTACCGCCTTCATTTTTTTCATCAACAATTCTATCTTAAATCTAACTAATAGATGAAACGGATTGGTCGATAAGCACTACATTTATAAACATTTGAAAAGTGAAACATATATAAGATGTTAATTTTTATTTTAATTGTTCGATATTTAAAATTATATAGTCAAATACTTATCCTTCAACTAGCCCATAAAATCTGATCACATGCGGCAGAAACTGTGTGATCGACCACATGCGGCCTGTATGGGTCAGAAACAAGATGCATGGAATGCAAGTCATGCAGTATTGCACGATTCAGATTTACACATAATTTTGCGAATACATCTTATATATAATTTAAAGTTTTCTGAAAAACAGAGAAGGATAAAATTTGTCAACGTTCCACAATATATCCACAGTTACTACTACCGAAACAAATTAAGTGGTATTGGCGCATGCACTCTTTTACATTTGTCTCCTCGGCTTCTCTACATTCTGCTCCCGAGAAGATTATTCATTATCTTTTCCTTCGCCTTCTCGGCTTCTCCCCTTCCTCTCCATATATATATGAGAAACAGGGAGATCGTGAGAGAAAGGCGAGAGAGGCCGGAGAGATGGGAATTTGTTACAATGAAGACAAGTCGACTTACACCATCACAGCCGTCGATAACATTATCGAGGCCACCGTTACCAACAAAGGCCATGTGGCAGCCAAATGGGTGGATGACATCCTACTTATAAACCATGGCCACCTTTGAGACCTGATCGTTGGCTTCGATTTAGAGTGGTGCCCCAATACCTTATATGGCACTAGAGGAGAAAATCCTGTTGCCTTGCTTCAACTCTGCGTAGGCCATCTCTGCCTTATCTTTCAACTCATCTACTGTGATTTTATCCCTGATAAGTTGTGTGATTTTCTAAAAGATTATCGGCACCGATTTGTTGGAGTTGGGATTAAAGATTAAAGAAGATGCAGAGAAGCTTGAGCGGGGGTAACTTCTTTATACTCAGTAATTCTAGTTATGGGTTAAGGTTGATTGCTTTGTGTTTTGATTTCCTGATTTTGTTGGTTTTTGTGCATAGAAGTCTACCAAATTTGAAATAACTAATGGTGTTAGTCTTTGAATCATGAGGGGTTAATTTTCTGAATAAAGGTTTATTGATGTTTTTAATATATTGATCCGTTCCCTGTTTCCTCAAGTTGCCCATGACATCTGTAAGTTAAATGTAGGGAAGGAATTTAAATTTATCTGAGTGTTATGCAAGTCCGACAACTTCACATATCACTATATATATTATGTATTTATGTATGTATGTATTGTATGGTTAATTATATATATATTTATATCCTCATGCTAAGAGTTAATACTCAATTGCGGTAAAACAGATATGGCACAGAGGTTGCGCACCTAGTGGATCTCCGACACCTTGCGGAAGAGCACATGGTGAGGCCGGAGATGAGTCGGTGGGGGTTGAAGAATCTGGCGAGGGAGGTCATGGGGGTGCAAGTGGATAAGCCAAAGAGTGTCACGCTTAGCAACTGGGGTAAGCGCGTCCTGTCAAATAAGCAGATCGAGTATGCGGCTGTCGATGCCTTCGTATCGTTTGAAATTGGGCGGATGCTTTATGCCGGAGAATTCTGAGAGATTCTGTGAAGGATAGCGCTGTGGTTTGAAGTTAGGGTTTCTTCTTATTTGTTTTCTGTTTGGTGAAAATGATAAAATAGACAGGAAGTTGGTAATAGTTAAGTAATATCATTTTAATGTTATGTATGGTCGTATGTTTTTGCAGCCGTGGTTGCATTCGAATCCGTTATGACATTCATATAGTTTAATTTCTTTCGTCTTTACGGCTTTTTGATGATAGATAGAAATGCAGTATAACTGCACTGTCAAAATTATTTTTGTTGTTCTTTTTTTTTTTTTTATGCATTCAAAAATTGTTGTCTTTATGCTTGCAAGAAGTGTTGCATGATTAGCTAACTTTTTGTTTGGTCCATTAATTGTATCTAAAATACTACAGTTTAAGCTCCTATATTTATTAGTTTGTTGTACCAATGGTTGCATGCTAAAATAAAAACAGAGTATCAGAGGGGGACTGTCCTAGCTAGGGGTGAAAACTGCATGGATAATATCCGATTTGTATTCGATCCGTATTTGAAAAATTAGATGTAATATCCGATATCTTAATATCTGTGTGAATATGGATACTGATATGGTTTTACGTTTTAATTATCCATATCTGAATAGTAGATATATATTATATATTTTAATATATTATGGAAAAATATTGTTATTCACCATTAAAATTAGATAAATATTATAAACTTTGATATTTTTTAATATTATTTTAATAAATATCCGATCCAATCCGTATCCATATCTGTATCCGAAAAATTAAAAAGGTTATGGATATGGTTTTACCGCTATCCGCTCTATATTCGCTCCGTTTTCACCCCTAGGACGAATTGCAATCGCTGAAATTCCGAATCCAACAATCCAACTTTTTCTATGCACGCATCTCAAAATAGCTCAACGACTGTATATGAGAAAGCAGGAATATTAAGAACACTGTTCACAAATAAGAATTTCAGCAGATTCGTTTCCCCACGACTCCTAGCTCATTAATTAAAGAAAACTCAACTTACGTCAATTTCATTAAATAAAATATATATAACCAGTCAACAATCATTAAGTTTCGTTAAAGATATTATTAGAAATTATTTAAAAAAGAGTTAACTAGTAATTAATACTCATAGGGTAACTTTTTTTAAAGGTTATGGCGGGGTGACTCTTTATTAAAAAAATGAGAAATTTTACAAATTAATTTTTCTAAAAAGTCAAACAAATTAAATATATACCTTCTTATCATATTTTTTGATAAAATGTCCCCTTTCCTTCTCCCTCTCCAGGTTACTCTCCCTCCTTCTCCCTCTAGATTAATTATATTTGTCTTCCACTAATAATAAAATTAGTTGAGTCACAGATTAGTTCTAATTTGATTAATGAACTTAAAGTTTAATCATATTAGTTCTAATGTGATTAATCTACGCCATTACTGTACCTTGCTTGAGAATAATCAAATTAGTTATAATTTTTCTGCATGATCTTGTAAAATTTTATATACTTTTAAGTATTATTTAATGATGTTTTATATAGAAAAATTATACTGAAAATCAAGGCAACACAAGATTGGAGCAAAGCATTGGAAAATTCTGTCAAAATTGTATAATTTTTTTCCGGAAAGAAGATTAATTTGTATGCCAAAGGATGTGGAGTGTAATTGAAATATAAAACCAATGGTGCATTTCAACTCTACTATTTGTATAATGTTTTCGTCAATATGCATATGTGTGCACCCATTGTACTACAGTAGCGTTTGCGTATGCCCATAGCTAATAAAATTTGTGCTACAATATCTACTTCATTTTTGTATTGATTTCGAACGTATTTTTAATCTACAGTTTCACAACATACATGATGAAACTTATAATGCAATATTTAAGGAAATGTGGCAGAGAAAAAAGTAATAAAATTTCTCGAAAATATATAAAAAAATAAGTGTTTGGAATTTGGATAGATGAATCAAGGCATTCATAAGAAAAAAAAGACGCTTTAAATGTTTTAAAAGTTGTACATGTATTATTACATAATAGAGAGAATGAACTGTATTATTAAAAAAAATAGGGAATTTAAACATGGCGTTAAAAATCCCCCCATATTATTTTCAAATAACGAAAAGTAAAATAGCATTGTGAATAAATGGAATGAATAATGACAGCAAGATGTACATAATTACATGAAGCGCAGGCGGAAATGCTACGTCAAAATTGATTGCAAGACCCCACCTACTAAATCTAGCTCCATCTCAATTCAAAATGCAAAAATACTTTACAAATACAGCTATATATATAAATCCTCGATTTTTTTATAAATTTAAAATTTAATTATTCGGAAAAGAATTTTTTTTTGTCGAAAGATAGATATAACCAGCACTGTATTATTCATGCAGTTTTATGCATCTATTTTTCGAAATGAAAATTTGATTTTTTTTTTTTATTTCTAAAAAAATGCGTATAGTCTCTCGTAACCTTGATAAAAGCTTTAAGCTTGTAAACGAGATTTTAGGAATTCATTTTTTTATTATGAATTGTGTTTGTACATGCTACAGCAGCTGCTTTATATAGATTGCTAATCCTTCTAAGCTAACTGCCTAACAACTATTAGTTACAATTCTCTAACAATCAATCATAACAGAAGTTGTAACTAACTAATTAGTCTTTGCTTTGACTTTGACTTTGACTGGCGGTTATCCTATGACTTGAAGTACTTCTTAAAGGAAAGTTCATTTCGTATTGACTGTAATTGATATTTTCTTGACCAAGTTTTAAAATTAAATGTCAGCGGACTTTGAATAAAATCAAAATTCGAATCTAATTGAGTATGTCGAACAGAAAGTAGATATGTTGATTTTGCATGATTATCAATATTGTCATGAATATTTCAGCCGATTTCCCGCGATGCGACGGTTCCTCTTTTTTAACAGTAATTAAATTATTAAAAGGATAGATAATATTTTGCAATATTTAATAAATACAATGATTTCAATATGCCACTTGACGACAGTCTTTAGATCCCATAAAATTTTAATAATGAGGACATTTTGAATATGTTCCGATCGAATCAAAAATATTTCTCAATGTTTGACCCCTTTATTAATTCCAAAAAGTTTATTCTAAAGTAAATACTTAAAATCTTACAGTAAATTATAATCATTTTTAAACTATTATAAGCATAAAAATCATCCCCATATTTATTTATTTTTTGAAAAATGTTGGCAGTGGCCATCACCTTATTTTAGTGATATAATGAAATTTACAAGGGTGTTGTTAACAATTTGCTTAAGACATTTGAGCTTTGAAGATTAAATAAAATGTACTGCACGGTCCATAATCTGAACATATAATCCTGAAACTTATTGAAATAGGTTCATCTTTAATATAACTTAAATTCATCAATATAATTGGTGGGTTTAACTTAAAAAAAATTAATAAACTAGAACTTTTGAATTTGATATATTTCATACAAATAATCATTTTATTAAGTTAATTTTGTATGATTTATTTTAAATGCTTAAAAGGAATTAGCAGCGGAATTTCATTATGGTTCAAACCGTTTAAACACTTATAAACACCAGTTAACGAAGTGTGTCATTAGAGATTTTAACATTAAAAACTAAATAAAACTTTTAAATGACTTAATGGCAAGTCTAATTATATTTCCTAAAATTTGGTATGAAAATCTTCTGACGCCAAAAAAAATCAGATTGAAGGGGCGACAAAAGATACGATTCTTTTGGAAGCATCTCTCTTCTATTTCTATCCTGGTTTTTCTTGGAAGCTTAAGGAAAAAACCATCTAAACATATCCCATTTAGAAGATTTCACGATAATGTACCTTGATATGTTCAATACACCTGGCGTGCTTTGATTTTTGACCGGGACTCGTCGAATTTCCACAAAAGGCGAGGCCTAGTAGGCATAAGGCGAGGACAAAGAAGCCGATATTTTTATTAATATCTAAAATATTAATTATACTTTAAAAATGTTCAAATTGGTCATTTTTTGACCGGTCGGAAGGATTTTTTTTTTTGAAATATTTATTAGATTACTCTTTTGATGTATAATTAGCATAATTATACTAAAATATGATAAATTACTTGAAATTATGTTAAATTATGCTAAATTACGCTAAGAGTGACGATATCTTCACTGAGAAGGCGAAAAACGATAACGAAACTTCAAACGGCCATAAAATGGCGCTTGAGTACGATTTCAGCAAATGACCACTTTTCGGAAAAATTGCGAAAGATGCATGCGTCGGTGACGGCTTTGCCATTTTTTGAAATTTAAAATTGTCAAAAAATAAAGGGAATAGCCTCAAAACTTGAGTTGAAGTTTCCGATTAAGATTTTCATTTCTATTTTTGATCTAAGTAGCTATGTAAATTGATTATATAATGAACTTATAGAATACCAATTTTTACTATTTTTGAAAAAAAATTATTATTTTTTATGATTTATGAAAGATGGTACAAAATCGGCCTAATTTTAGCATAATTTAGCATAATTTAGTGTAATTCAGTGTATTTCAGTATAATTAGCGTAATTAGCATAATTTAACGTAATTTAGTGTAATTTAGCGTAATTTAGCGTAATTTAGAGTAATTTAGCATAATTCAGCGTAATTAGCGTAATTTAGCTTAATTTAGCGTAAATTAGCCTATTTTAGCATAATTTAACATAATTTCAAGTAATTTAGCATATTTTAGTATAATTATGCTAATTATAAATCAAAAGAAGTAATCTAACAAATATTTCAAAAAAAAAAAAACCTCCTGACCGGCCAAAAAATGGCCGGTTCGAATTTTTAATCCAACCGGCCAAAAAATGACCTGTTTGGACATTTTTAAAAATACCCAACTAAGCTGGATATAATTAATATTTCGTAATTAATTTTGGATATTAATAAAAATGTCGAAACATGAAGTATTTAAACATTTAAAAAAAACACACACATTCTCTAAATCCTGCTAGTCAGGATCGAACCTAGAACTCCCCGCATGGGACATATGTCTCCGAATTCAAATCAAACGCGGTACCGGACTGTACAGAATGAGATCTGACTCGTCTGACACGAATCTGAAAGCTGACTCCTTAGAGCATATACTCCCAACAACTAAAATGAGTTTCTAAATAATTGTTAACCACTTTTTAGAAATTAAGGTCTCTAAAGTTTCTAACTCTCACATTTCTAAAATTAATTTTAGAGTTCTATTAAGCCACATCAGTAATAAATTAAAAAGGAGAAATAATTTGAGCCAATCATTTGATCAATATGAAGTTTATAAACAGTTTCTTAATAAGAAACTTTATTGTATAGTTTATAAATAAGAAACTCTCCATATTTCTAAAACTGAATTAGAAACTACCACATTAGATTAGAAATTTCAATAGTACTAGAGACGTAGATGATCTCATATTCCAGAGTGATATTGCCGTGTTTTTTATTTTTACCCAAAAAAAATATATTTTAATATAAATAACCAGGTTTTTAAAATATTTTTATTTCTACCCAAACCGCTAGGATTCCTAGCAGTCCGAATTTTTAATTCGGACCGCCAGGATACTTAGCGGTTCGAATTCTTAATTCAGACCGCTAGGATTCCTAGCGGTCCGAATTTTTAATTCGGACCGCTAAGAAACCTAGCGGTTTGGGTAGATGTTTTTTTTTTGAAAACTTATAAGTACGAGGGAGAGATGCGTAGAAGAGAGAGAGAAAACTTATAGTTATCAGTGGCTGAAGAAGAGGAAGAGGAGGGAGGAAGAGGGAGGAAGAGGAGGGAGGAAGAAGGAGGAGGAGACGGAGAGTCTGCTGTCAGGTATTTTTTTTTATATACGTATTTACTGTTAATTACATACGTATTTACTGTTAATCACATACAAATTTACTGTTCACTACTGTTCACATACGTATTTCCATACGTATTTACTGTTCAACATACGTATTTACTGTTCACATACGTATTTACTGTTCACATTTACTGTTCACATACGTATTTACTGTTCACATTTACTGTTCACATACGTATTTACTGTTCACATACGTATTTACTATTCACATTTACTGTTCACATACGTATTTACTGTTCATATACGACTATTCACAACTGTTCACAATTGAAATCAGTAAACTGACCAAATATTTGTTATTTATGAATGTAGTTTATTGGCCATGTCTATTGCAATTTCAATATATTTTGGAGGAAAGTTCATAACTGACCAGTATGGAGTACGTTACTCCAAGCCTGCAGCAAATACGTATTGGGTTGATGAAAATTTCTCATTTGAGCAGTTGCAATCGTTTATTTATGAAGCGAGCGGCTACAATAGGAATCGTTGCCAATTACAAATTCATGCCCGAATGGTCCACGCAGGAAAGTATGTCAAAATCACACTGGGAGATAACGGGGCATTGAGAGGTCTAATAGCGCAGGTTTTGAGGTCTGGCGAATCATTGTTGGAAGTTTTTGCACGCAGAATTCGCGAAGAGTCAGGGCCGGAAGTTCAGGCCAAAATTCGGCTGCCCAACATTATCAAGAAGATAATGAACCACACACTCCTTTTATCATAATGCCTGTAGCAGAACCGGAACAAGAAATATACAATAATTCACCCCAATCTCCAGCTTTTATCCCACCTGTATCCATGTATGACGGTCCTTCATCTTACTGTTCATAACAGGTGGCGCGTCAGGCTCGTCCGGCTGTACTGCGCGCCAATCAATATTCTCTCCGGCGTCTCGTAACATGGTGACCAGCTTTGCCTCCTGGCCGTAGTCCTCAATGCATGGGGCAACCAAGTTCAACATCGCGTGCCCGACCGCTCTGTAGCCACGTTTTCCAAGACAAACGATTGAACGCCCGGCACCTTTAAGCGCTAACAGCAGCTATAAAAAAACGTTAGAAAAAATTAAAGTTATGATAAAAGGTTCATAACGCATAAAAATGTGTTGTTTTAGATGCATTACCTGGCGAGCACCTTTCCGGCCAGTAGGGGTATAACCATCGTCTTCGTATATCTGTGCGCGAAGAAACTCGCCGTAATCTCCCTCTATATACACCGAAGCCATGCGGACCCGCAGGTACCAAGCCTGATATCTCAATAGGGGATCTCCCTGGAACTGCATCGTATCAATCTCCGGCATCTGCCATAAGTTGGCACTCATATTGCCCGCCTTGCTGTAGTACTCCGAGTGATAATCACTCCAATCTCTATCTCAGTGATTACCGTGTGTTATCCTGTAATTCATATGTCAGTTGCAATTTAAAGACAAGAACTAATGTTAAGTACAAAAATGTTTAAAAGAACATAACTTACCCGTGTAGCCTCATGATCGCAGATCTCGGGACGTCTGGATCTGCGGGGATGAGTGGAGGAAAATCAAACTGGCGGAGCACCCGGTCTGGCCAGTGGTGCTCCACTATCCAGAAGCACACCAGCTGTCCCCTGTAGAGTCACATCTCCCGATCATCCTCTACAATCTGCGGCAGCCTCCCCTGAGTGTATAGCTCATGGTACGGAGTCCAGCGCACCTGCGTCTCACCCAGACTCTGAATCTGAGATCGGACCGTCCTGATACCTGCTGTCTTTCTGTGAGGGTTGTCCTTGTACTCATGATGTCTGTACCATTTCATGCCGAATGCCAGTCGATTTCCATTTTCGGGCTCTCCCCATGGATCCTCGTTCGGCAGAGGTACCCCCACCGGTAGCCGTGACCACGACCAATGCTGCAGAAGCAGTACTGGCCCGTTGATTTGCTTAGTTTTTCGCTATATTTTGAAGAATACCAGCCGTCAGAGACAAGTTAAATAATTAAAATAAGACAACAAGTGCATGACAAGATAGGTAATTAAAATAAGACATAAATAACATACTGACCTTGCAACCGTGGCACAAGTTGGAGTAGAGATGTGCTAGGACAGCCCCACCCCAGTTGTACCTGACGCTCGACGGCTGAAGGTCTCGCAGCAGCTCTAGATACATCATCGGGATGGTATCACCACTAGAATCAGCAAACATGACAGAACCAAATAGGTCCATCACGAATCCTCGTGTGTATCTGTAATATCAAAATTATAGAGCAACTCATTTTTCCGCATGAAACAGAGTACAAAATAAATGTAATACAAATAGTTTGTATGAGTACCTCTGAATCTCGATCGGAGTGGAATCGCTACCTAGACCTCTCGCAAACATAACTCGCAGCTTCGTCTTGTCCAGACAGTACTTGGACTTCCCCCCGTTGCTGCGTATATCTGGCTCCGCTCCCAACAACTCAGCGAGCATGTAATTAATCGTCGTGCCATCTGGATCTGTGGGGTCAGATATGCCACCAACGGGCACGCCCTGGATAGGCAAACCCCATAGAGCGCTAACGTCCTGGAGAGTCACTGTCATCTCTCCAAAAGGTAAGTGGAACGTGTGCGTCTCGGGGCGCCATCGCTCCACTAGTCCTGCAATCAGGGACACGTTGATGGACTTAGCCTCCGACTGTAGAATATCGACCAAATGCTGCACCCCCAAATTTTGCAGATACGCCTCCATCATCGAGAAGTACTGCATGTCCGGATACCGACCCCTGGGATTTATAATTGCCTCACTCTGCGTTCAAAAAAGTGAACAACATGAAAACCTAAAAATACAAATATTCAACAAAATCCAAACTTTAAAAAAAAAAAGTAATCAAGTACCTCTTTAGATGCCTCTGAGACTCGGTGCTCACCGTGAGGCATCCATAATAAAGGACTGAAATGATCCTTGCTGTCAGTGGGAATGGGCTCATCAACCGGGTCGGCTGCGGGTGGTCTCCTAGGCCGTCCCCTAGCCATCCTACGTTAAAAAAAAAGTTAAACTTGCTACAATTGGCTAAAATATGCTAATTGCGGAAAAATATGCTAAAATACGCTAATATGCAAAAAAATGACTATGGAGTCAATCATAACATGCATGATGCCAATAAGAACAAAGAACCACTCCATACAAGCATATTTTTATAAATTTGTATTTTTTTTAAAGATAAGGTTTCCATTAGAAATGTATGAAATCAGTTAATGCAAACTAATTTCATTTCATACAAATTAATGCAAAATAAACTTTCAAATATATAACCAGCAAAAATAACTCATTTATTTGTTGCGAGTATAATTTGTTTAATCACACAAATTTGATGATACATATAGTACATATTAACCTTGGAACTATAGATATAGTTTTTTTTTTTAAATAGAAGTAAAGAACAAAAATAAGCTCGTATTATATAATAATATTTTCTACAATTTCGCTAAAATATTAATAAAATAAGATTTTAAAGGAAAATCAATTCTTGAATTAATAAATCTATATTAATTGATTTTTAATGAAATAATAAATATATCCAATTTTACCGATTAAAAATCCAAAGTACACCCTTACTATTAAATATCCCTATTATTATAATAAAGGAAAGCCTCCAATATCTTCTCAAATTCTCCATTTCTTCCAAATAGAATAAAATCAATATTATTCAAAAAAAAATAAAATAACATGAAAGCAACTTGATCGAATTTAATATTTAAGTAAATAAATTTTG
Organism: Carex parvula; assembly: GCA_025461045.1. NCBI lineage: Eukaryota > Viridiplantae > Streptophyta > Magnoliopsida > Poales > Cyperaceae > Carex > Carex parvula. Next base: position 481,700 of record JAJGRW010000427.1, read on the forward strand.
AGTTTTATCAATTATTGTTTCTTTTGCTACTCTAATCAACTAATAAAATATATTATATTTGTGAATTATGAAGATTATGAACAACATATATATTTGTAAATATTTTAATTATTTATTCTCGTGTTTAGTGAAGACGCACCAATTGAAAGTAATTATAGAACTCTGTATTCAAATTTTGTTATTCAACAATGTCAATTACTTCTCTCGGCATCTAATTAACGATAAACTAATTCAATTAATCTAAAATCTAATGTACGCATAAAATTTTGTGTCTAGAAAGAATTAAAATTAAAAAAAAAACCGTACGTGACCATTATAGTTATTTGTAGGTAATGATACGGGGATGATGAGGAATGATAACACTAATAGATTAAATTTTAACTAAGACGAAATTGAGCTTTATTTTAATTTATGTGTTTCCTAAGTTTAGACTTTAAAAATATAATTATTTGTCTGTTTTCTATTTTGAATCCAGTCCGTTTCATTAAGAGAATATGCAATTCTAACTTTATTTTAACTAATTAAATGAATATGGAATTCTAACTTCTTTGAATCACTAATATGTAAAGAATCCTTTATACGTAAATTAATATAACAAGAATGAATTAATCTAAAATATTTATAAAACATAAGTGAATACATAAACGAATTAATCCCAATTGACATGTAAATGGCATGAAAACAAAAATAATTTAATATAACTTAAATTTGCATGCCACATAAATTAATAATTTAAACACAAGCAAACAAACAAAATTATAAATGCAATTACAATATAGGAAAATAAATTAATAATCCAATCTAAATTAGATCAATATATATTTGACAGGCATATACACAGAAAATCCAATCTAAATTACAATCTAAATTACAATAGGAAAATAAACTAATAATCCAATCTAAATCCAATCTAAATTACAATCTAAATTACAATCTAAATTAGATCAATATAAATTACAATATTTGGCAGCAAGTCACGCAAGAACAAGGCAGCAAGGCACAGTAAAGGGTATAGTGCCATAATCAGTCACCAGCCAACATAGGACTGTACCAGTATCAATCACCAGCCAACATAGGCAAGGTAACAGCCGCAGGTCAAGGTAACAGCCGCAGGTCAAGTATAAATCGGCACGAAGGCCTCAATCACAGAAAAGGTACGAGGCCACAGGTCAAGGTAACAGCCGCAGGTCAAGTATAAATCGGCACGAAGGCCTCAATCACAGAAAAGGCAACAGCCAACAGCCAACAGCCACAAGGCTAAAAACTGAAAAATAGAAAGTTTTTGAGAAATTACAATGAATCGACGACCGGCGGTGAAGAGGCGGAGGGACGGCTAGGTGGAGTGGTGGCGAGGCGGAGGGGCGGAGGCGCGCCTTCTCTTCTTTTTTCCTTTTTTCTGGCGGAGAGGCGACACAGATCTGGCGGAGAGGCGTACGGGCGGAGGCTGCGGCAGCCCTCTCTTCTTTTTTTCTTTTTTCCTTTTTTCCTTCTCTCTGGCGGAGCCTCCTTCTTTTTCGTTTTGTTTCTGGCGGACAAGAGACAGAGAAAGACGCAGAGAAGGAGAAGAAGAGTCACGGGTGCGGGTTAGGTCCGAATTAAACTTCCATCCGCTAGGAAACCTAGCGGTTTGGGTAGAAATAAAAATATTTTAAAAACCTGGTTATTTATATTAAAATATATTTTTTTTTAGGTAAAAATAAAAATCACGGGTGATATTGTCTCAGCTGAAATATTCTACGCGGTCCGGTAACGCAGATAATTACCCATTTCCCTTTTCCCAAGAAAACAGTCCAAATACTCCTCTCCTTCAGTCCAAAGTCACTAACCTTTCGCTTCACCTTCTCTGCATTTTCTCCATTTCTGAGAGATTTAGATCAAGAAAAAGGGTGAAACTGATGGGGATCTTCTACGACTACACCGATTCACCTACATCGTCAGCGCCATCGACCGAAGCGATCAAGACCACCGTTACCGACTCCGGCGACGTGGTTTCTTACTGGATTGACGACATTCTCCGCATCCACCGCCGTCGCCTTAATCGCCTAATCGTCGGGCTCGACATCGAGTGGTGTCCTCACGGTTTTCATGGCACCTATGGAGAGAATCCCGTCGCCTTGCTCCAACTCTGTGTAGGCCGCCGCTGTCTGGTCTTTCAACTCACCACTGCGACTACATCCCTGACGAGTTGAATGATTTCTCTTGGATGAGCGGTTTCTATTTGTCGGGGTGGGGGATTGGAGATGATTTGAAGAAGCTTAAGCGCGAGTAATTTTCTATCTAATTAATTTACATAAGAAAGATTAAAGTAGTGTTTCGAAACCTTGTGTGGACTTTTTTAATTTTGACGCATAGACTTCACCATACCGTTGCTGTATTTTCTTGTATCGATCCTAAACCTTTAAATGAAGTTGCGTTTATATATAGTTATTGTTTAGCATCCTTTGATTTTTAGAAATATTATGTAGCCTCTTTACAACCCCTGTTTCATCCTTCTTAAGAAACTTTTCTTATTGGAAATCTGATTGTTGTGCAGGTTGCTCTTATTATACATAGTTATATTTATTACACTTTGATATTGACTTGATTCAATTACTTTTGAAGGATGTGATCTTTGTCCACACGCATAAAAATGCTTAATTTCTCTTTCTAACTCAAAATTCTTTTGAACTAATTAATGCTAATAATTGCATGCACATCAATTATATCTTCAAATTTAGGTTCTATTTGGCAAAACTTTATAAATCCCGCTTAACTATAGTATATTTCCATCAGCTGTATTATATTAATTGTACCATAATGATTTTTCATGCTTTTAACTGTGGTTAAACAGGTATGGTCTGGGGGTGATGAATTCCTATGATTTACGGGATTTTGCAGCAAGGTACTTGGGCCGGCATGAGATGAAGCAGTGGGGGTTGCAGAGTCTGGTGAGGGAGGTTATGGGGGTGCACATGGAGAAACCAAGGTGGGTCAGGATGAGCAACTGGGCAAGACGTGTGCTGTTCGAGGAGCAAATCGAATATGCTGCTGTCGATGCATTTGTGTCGTTCAAGTTTTCCGGCGGTTGTATGATAGATATTTCTGACAAGGATGCATGGAATCAATGGATCAACCAATTATATAGTGAGGGTTTCAAATACTAGATTTGGTTTTTGCCTATTGAACTTGTGTTTTCTGAAATCGAAAAGCTGGGTATTGAGTATGGACGTTTCTTTCAAAAGCAAAATAATGTTTGAAAAAAAATGTGTTCTATTGTTATTACCATCCCAGTCTTGCTTGATGTTTTATCTACTCTTTATCAGGATTTAGCAACACCCCCATAGCCAGGGTGGATCCATCTGATCTTTAGCAAAAAAAAATATTTTACGTACTTTTTAAAAAGTTTATAGTAAAATGCTACGAGTACCGTAAAATTTATTCTCTTTAGCATGAAAAATTTTACATGATTGAATCTCAATGTGTGTTTGATCTCCATAATTTGAAAGGCTGGCTTCACTCATGTTTACCGTGTTGATTCTCTATTGTTCAGTGTGCTGCACTGATGCGGAACTTTTTAGAAAGTGTTTATAAGGATAGAGGTTTTTTTTAACAAAAATAAAGATTATGCCCTTATATAATTGATATATACATATGAAAATTAAAATGTAATCTGAACATCTAATCTTGAAACTTATACATTGAAATAGGTTCCCCTTTAAAGTGATCTTATAGTAGCATAGATATTGAAATGCCATTCCTACTTTTAAAGTGATTTTGTCGTAACATAGTAATGTTCTAGGATTAAGTTATTATAAATTGTGCATATATAAAAGCGAATCATTTCGTTCGTTTCGAGATAAAAATCTCAGGTCTTGTTCAGTACATTGATATCATTTCTAACGGACGAAAAAGAATGAATCATGTGAACAAAAAAATTAACAAAAATTTAGAAACCATGTATTCCATAACGAAACTTCACAATTTTTTTTTTTTTTAATAAAGTTTGGAGATCAAACCTCTCAACTATTTAATACTCTTGTTATTACAACAAGAATTTTCTCCATCTAGACATAGACATTTTCTTAATTAAAAGTTATGATATATGATACGACCTTTAACTCTTAGAATACCTCCATTATTTCGCTTGTTAGAAACTTAAAAATGTAAATATGGTAATTTCTAATTTATTAATCTTACTAAATTAACAATATGAGTCCAACCACGCTGTTGATATAAGTAAATGAAGAGATATGTTGCCAAATCAACAACCGTTCGATACACTATTAAATCCGCGTCTGATCAAATGAAACATTTTCGGAACGGAGAATTTCTAACGGAGAAATCTAACACATTTATAAAATTTTCTCATGATATTGCAATTAGTTTTCAATTAACTGTTATAAGAATATAGACCCAAAATTACAAAATTTAACACATTTAAAATTAATATTAATTGTAGGACGTGAATAATGTAAAATTGATATAGAAATAATTTCTAAAATTATGTTGTGACAAAAAGAATATTTTTTTGTAATTTTAAGAATGAATGTGATCTTACAAGGCATTTTACGTGATTTCTCGAGCTTTTAATTTTGTTTTGTTGTTAATTTATCAAACATGGACAAGATGGAAGCTGAAAATTAATACTCGCGCTTATGCTCACGGCTAACCATTCGAGGGATGGCTCATCTTGAATTTTCATTTTTATAACTTGGTTATCCTAATTTTTTTACAACTATCATGGACCGAGAGTTCGTGAAAATAAATATTGTTTACAAAGGCTGGTTTTGAACCCGAAAAATCACTGGCTCTCTCAACCAACAAATAAACTTTGTGACAAAAATTCTTAAGACCAAATAAAGAAGTGCATTAATTTAGAAATGTTACCAAATAATTACTCTTTTATAAAAAAACAAGAGTAATTACACCTCAAATAAAATTTCCAATCTTATCCTTGTGTTTATGGGTGCAGAACTTGTCCGAAGGCCTTTGGACCATCATCGTCCAAAGAGCAGTATCTACCGTTTGATATACAGCGTTGCTAATGCATCGAACCGTCATGGTAGTAAAGTCTTCCCTTTTTGTGAAACTTTGTAAATTCAACCTCCATTACCCAGAAAATGGAGGTCTCCATTATCTTTTCAATTGTTCTATTTCTTACAAACTATTGTGTCTACATTAAATATTTTTTTCGTTAATTATTAGTATTAATAATTTCTAGTAAACACAATTATTCGTTTCACAATTTCTAATTATTAGTACGAATAATTAAATTTATTCATGACAGAAGACATTTTTAATATTATATAGAAAATTCACATAATTAAAACTGTTATTTACTTAATATTAAACTATGTTGTCTTATATTTTGCATATATGATGAAAATAATTACTTTCATTTGTTTCTACTTTCTACGAAATGAAACATTTGAGAAGGTAATGAAGATCTTCACTTTTTGGGTAAATGAAGATTTTAAAAAACATTTTGCGCGTTGGATTATAATGCTTTGAGAATATGGAAAGACTTTATTGCTTTATTAAAGGGCAATTAAATTACAGTTTATAATGATTAGTAGCAACAGATATCAGACGGTCACTATTGGCCTTTGGATGAAGATGGTCCAAAGCCCTTTGGACAAGTTCCGCACCCTGTGTTTATTGGACGGATGGAGTTCCTTCTAAAAAAATACCTTGAAATTTAGTGTGCAGAGAACACTTCTTATAAAATTAACTTAAATATCAATATAAATTGTGGGTTTAACTTAAAAAAATTAATAAGCTAGAACTTTTGAATTTTATAGTTTTCATACAAATACTCATTTTAATATTTATTAAGTTAAATTTGTATGAAACAAATTTAAAAAAATATATATTTAAAAGCATTTAACATCGGAATTTCATTATGGTTCAAATAGTTTAAACGCTTTTAAACTTCATTTAACGAAGTGTGTCATTAGAGATTTTAACATTAAAAACTAAATAAAATGGTTAAATGATTTAACGGCAAGTTTAATTATATTCCTAAAATTTGGTATGAAAAACTTTTGAGGCTTAAAAAATCAGATTGAAGGGCGGGACAAAAGATACGATTCTTCCATTTCTATCCTGTTTTTTTCTTGGAAGTTTCTTATCGATTTGCTTCAGGAAAAAACATCTTAACATATCCCGAAATTTTTATTAATTTTCAAAAAAAAAAATTAAATTTCAGAATCTACATCTCAATTTCAAAATATGTTCAAACCGCAAAAATTTTCTACGGTAATTCAGTCTAAAACCGCAAAAAAAAATTGCAGTTTTAGTTTTGGAATTCCAAAACCGTAAATGTTTTTATATATTTCATTGAAAATAGATGACTACTATATAATTTGATTTATTAAAATACTGCGACAAATAACTCGGATCAACATTTTCACCGGATTTTTGTGGTTGTAAGAAAATTTAAAATATTTCTTTGTGTGTTATTAGGAAAAAATAAAAATATTTTGAATCTGAGTTATGATCCCGGTTCAAAAGTTACTTTAGGTAAATACATAAAATATTTGGATTCTATTTTTGAAAAAAACAAAAAAAATGTGTAGAAAAAGTTTTTCAAACAAAACTTTTGTCAGTGAAAATAAAAGGATCACAATATTTTCTGTATTTACCTAAAAGTGATTTTGAACCAAGATCAATAACTAAGATTCAAAATAATATTTATTTTTTCCATAAACACAAAGAAAATTTTAATTTTTCTTACAGCCGCAAAAAATTCAGCCTGAAAAATATTGATCTGAATTATTTGTCACA